>VWZK01000946.1:0-15078 GCA_013396935.1 Baryphthengus martii | reverse complement strand
CGGAAACGAGGCCTGAGGTGCAGGCTCCGCCGGGCCCCGGCCCTCAGCCCTCCGGGGCGGGAGAGGGAAAAGAGAGAGGCGGCCGTCGGGGTTCGCCCTCCGCCAAGGCCCTCACAGGTTAAATGGCGCCGTCAATCCGGCGACCTAACCCCAAGGAATAAAAGCATAGAGTTCTGGATCCCGGTCACGGCGAAGGGATCAGCGAGACCTATTTGGGGGTTGGAAATCCAGAGTTGTTTTCCTTTTCACCTGAAAGACTCCTTGGGCTCGCCAAGAGGTCCTGTGCATACGTCGTGGTTTCCTCTCCGGTGACACTTTTTAGGCAAGACGTGCTCATCTGCTTTCCCCTGGCTCCCACCAGCTTGCTTCCTTTGAAAGTGGCAGATCGGCTGTCTGTCCTGGATGCTCTGTCTGCACACGCCCCTTACCGTGTTCTTGGGAACCCAGTAGTAGTTCAGGCATTAGCAGGCATCAAAGACTCCATGACAAAACTTGAGAGGGAAAAAAACCCAAACAAACCCAAGAGAAAACAACCGCCTGTGCTTCTGTGGTTGTACCGTGCACTGAATTCCTACGGATTTTGATACAGCATAAGTGCAAACGCCTGGTTTCGTGGGGGATTTGTTCTGCAATTTCAGAAGCCTAAGCAACAAGCTTGTGTGTTAAGACTTGTTTTCTGCTTGATTTCAGGAAACAGTTACTTAGGGAACTCATGGAGATAAATTGCATAAAGCAACAAGAAGAGTGAAGGAAGTTCCATCCATGCCGAAAAAAAAAGATTGTTTATCTTAGTCTGTAGTGTTGTGCAGTACCAGTTAAGACTTACAGTTCTGGACAGTGGCAACAGTGCAAAAAAACAAACAGCTAGGAAAGGAGCTAATAGCAAAATCTTGGTCTTTTTTTTTTTTTTTTCAAAAGGTTATGATTTCTGAGCGTAGCAATGTTTTAAGAAAAAAACCGACAGTTTTGAAGACTGAATTTTCTGTTCCTTTATTTCCAGAGCGAGCAAAAAAGGCATTCCTGACAGCTGAAACTCCCTTCAGTCTTTAGAACTGGAAAAGCTCAACTTGTGGTTATTTTGGAAGTCCTGGTCTTTTAAAGGCTCATCTTTTAAAACGTTGCAACAGCAAACTCTGTGTGTAACAAAATAAGTACAGAGAATAACACATCTAGAAGAGGTATTGCAGTATCTCTGCCTTATAAGCATAGGCAGTACAAAATTTTTCAGAGTTGTTCACACCCACAAGTAAATGCCCAGGCAACTTGTTACATTTCCTCAGAGTATTTGCCAAAACACAATTTTTAAGACACCCTTGTTGCTGTTTGTTTGGGGTTTTTTTTTTGTGAAGGAAGTAGGTAGTTCACGACCCTTCATTTTGCTCAGAAAAACCTCAAACCCAAACAGAGCTGTTTCTTAACTTCAACTTTACTTTGAAAAGGACATCAATTATCTTGGCTGAGATTTAGAGCTGGTACTCCATTTCTCAACAGCAAGAAAAGACATGGGTCCTATTTGATTTTAGTACACTTGACAAGGTTGTATTATCTGGTTTAGTAACATAGTGTAACTTGGAGTGATGTTAAAAAGCGTCCAGCTCTCTTAGTTATCACTTACCTTCCTCAGAAAAGTTGTTGTCTTTGAAAATACAGATTCTTGTTTTGCATTGAAATGTATGCATTTTTCTCTTCACCTTAGGCTGTTTCAGCAGTCTCTAGTTGCAATGTCAAAATGTTTTTGACTCTGAGTTAAGGTTCAGTCCAATAGCAGTGGTTTGAGCTGGGGCAAAAGTGATGGATATTCCCAAATGTGTGCTGACAAAGCTCAGGTTTGGTTTTTTTCTTTTGGTTTGGTGGGTTTTTTTGGTATTTTGATTTGTTGGTTGGTTTTGGGTTTTTTTTACTGACTTTTGTAAGTGACAATCATGGCCTTCTTGCCTGCTTTTTGGACAACTAAGCTTTTTCTAGCAAAATTAACAAACATTTCCAGGAAGTAAACAGAAAAATACTGGCTCTTCATAACTAAAAAACTGTCAAATACATTCAAAATACTAAGACGACAGCATCCTTTACCCTAAAAACTGTCTCAAAGACAAAGCAAAAAGCTTTTCTATTTAACTTTGTGATGAACAGATTGAGTTTGGAGGGTTCTGTTGGACTTTGTAGCTGTAGAAACTAAAAAGTCTTTTACTCTGACCCATGAGGAACTTTGGTCTCCTAAGTTCTTTGGACTTCACGATGGAAAACCTTTCAATAATTCTTTCACTTGTGTAATTATCTGTTAGATGTCAATAAGCACTATATTGGATATTGAATAGACTGCTTCCAGAACTATTTGGTTGAAATGATTAGCACGCCTTAACAGCTATATTGGTTTTTTTTCAGCTTTTGGGGTCAAGTTCACCGAAGGCAACAATGGAACGATTTGGAGTGAAGTCCGCTCCGTCACGTAACCGCTCGAAGACTGCTTTGTACGTAACTCCTCAGGATCGCGTCACTGAGTTTGGCAGCGAGCTGCACGAGGACGGAGGAAAACTTTTCTGTACTTCCTGCAACGTGGTTCTGAATCACGTTCGCAAGTCTGCGATCAACGACCACCTCAAGTCTAAAACACACACAAAGCGAAAGGCAGAGTTTGAAGAGCAGAACGTCAGGAAGAAGCAAAGGACTCTGACTGCCTCCCTTCAGTGCAACAGTACTGCCCAGACCGAGAAAACCAGCGTCATCCAGGACTTCGTGAAAATGTGCCTGGAAGCTAATATTCCACTCGAAAAGGCCGATCATCCGTCTGTGCGAGCCTTCCTCTCCCGCTACGTCAAGAATGGCAGTTCAATACCCAAGTCAGACCAGCTAAGGAAAGCCTACCTGCCTGATGGGTATGACAATGAGAACCAACTCATCAATACTGAAGACCGTTGAGAAGAAAACAGTTTTCATCATTGTGAAGTTTTACATATTGATGGTGTGGTTTATTTTTATATTCATGCATATATACAGTGTTACATATTGGTTTTACAAGCTATTTTGTATTATTGTAGAAATGACAATCTATTTGTGAACTCAGTTGGTGTGCCACAGACTGTTGCTAACCCTGCTGTAGACTTCAGAGCTACCTTGGTGTAGAACTCGTGATGAATGTAGGGAACATAGCTGGCATACACCTTATCTATGTTCAGTCCCGCTGTAACTGACGCTAAGAAAAAGGCACTTGGATGGAGAACCTCGCTTACCTAAAACGGTGCATCTAAATACACGAGGAAGATGATGCAATAGGGATTGTTAATCCTGTCAGCGGATTGCTTTGTCCGGTATCCTGTCTGTGAGTGACCAAGAAGAAGTGCTGCACATTTGAAAGGCAAGAAGCTGTAGAATGGTTAGTTAAAATATAACTACTGCTGGGGGAAGGATTATTGCAAATTTCCTATTTGAGTTCGGTTTACATTCTAAAATGGGAAACAGTTTTCTTCTAGAATACTCTCTTATCCTATTTTGGTGCAACCATGGATGTATTCATTATCTGGCTTAAATAGCCAGTCTGTTGTGTTGACCTCTGAACTCCACCATTCTCTTAAAGCTACAAGTTATGCAGGTTTGTGATGCCCACTTGTTTTTTTTTTTTTAAAATCCCTGTTTCACTGTCTTGGTTTAACATGTGCCCTTGAACTTCAGTGCCAATCTTTGAAAGTTGAGCAGTGCAGCTGCTGGAAAGAGAAACTTATACTGGACCAAGATCTTAGTAAAGAGGATGAATGCCTTTTTCTTACTAGGAGGACAAAGGATGTTAAATCCAAATTGGGGCGGGGGGCACTAAATTGTCAAGTTGAGAGTTTTTTTTCCACAGTGCACAGGAGAAGAGGCTCCTCCATCTTTCCCTGAAAGTCCTCTGCATCTCTGGCCTTGTCCTCAGCCTTTTAGTCAAAGGAGGTGAAGTGACTAAAATAGTTTTCAAAATATCTACTGCAAAGGCTGTTCAATGCAAATACAAAAGCACATATAGTCTGAAGATACATAGAAATTACAGACCTGGGCTGTATTTCCTACTTGGTGCCAAGGCCACTTTTACTGGACTGGCAAAAAGTAAAACGGGAAACTGAAGTATTTCAATAATGTTACCCTCTCCCAAATCCAGTAAACTATTACTGAGCTATTTCAAATTATGATGCCAAATATTCCGCTCGATGTAAGTTGTCTACAAAGGTTTTTAACAGAATGAGGGAGTATGGTACCATGTGTTGGAATACGACCTACTCCTGCCTGCTCTAGGTTTCCTTGAGATGCTCTGGGTTCAGGGAGGTGCCAAGCATCTTCTTGCAGCATCAGTGGATGCAATGAGTGTTGGGTGTGCTTTAACTCCCTCAGGTGGAGCCAGCTGTTCCCTTCAGCTTCCTTTCCCCACTAGAGTTTCACAGTATCTGTTTTAGTATTTTGTTTATTCCAGAGATTTACAGCAATACTTAGTAATTGCTAAAAAACAAACAAACAAACAAAAAAAAACCACAACAAAAAAAAAAACCAAACAAAATAACCTGCTGCTTTGGTTTCTGGAGGTATTTCCCTAGCTATTTCTAGAGCTGTCTCTTTTGCTGGATTGAGAGAGACTTCCATACTTACTAACAACTGTTTTTTTTGTGCAATTAGCTTCTGCAGAGATGCACTTGCGTTACATTATAACCGTATGGTCTCCTAGCTTTCTGCTGTGAGACCTGTTTGAAGAAATGAACAAAACTACAAAAATAGGCAGCTGCTTATCCAGGTGCGCTGGTACGCACAGGTACTTGGTACACGGCTGCACCTTTGGTCCCTCTTGGAGCAGGCGGCAGGACTCCGTGCACTCATAGCAATCCTGTCAATCATCTTGGTTGCTGGTTTAGAACTTTAGAGAGAAATAACAGTAGTAATCTTTTTCTCTACTCCTAGATAACAAAATATGCCTTCCAAAATAATGTTTGCTATTGCACAAGCTTGAGTTTAGCATAAGATCATGAACTGCCTTGGGCTAGAACTGTTTTATATATTGTCTTAAGCCAAGTGAAAGATACACTGCCAATAGCCTTTTCTGTCCTGACAATAAATTGAAAGTCTTTTACAGCTGCTGTTTCATGACAGTGAAACAACATCCTTGCTTTTTTTTTTTTCCTTACTTTATGAATGCTATCTTAGAATTGAAGCAAATAGAAAACAGTGGAGTGTTGAGAAAACAGACTTGTATTAAACAAAAGCACCTAGAGATGATGATGTGATTAAAAGGTATGAATTTGGGCTAGTTAGCTCAGTTCTTGCTCACCTGGTGTTTCACAGGCTGCACTCCATAACCACTTTATGTAGAATTTGATGCTGTGTGTTTTTCCCTTGACTGGCAAACTGACAGACATTTTAAAAAGCTTAATGGTAATATTAAATATAGGCTGTTGCAAACTGAAAATAAAAAAAAAAATCAAGTTACTTTCACTTATAGTTTCAGATAAAAATAAAAGCTAGCAACATCAATGGCTTTTTTTAACAAAAGAAAAGCAGTCATTTTCAACAAGGCAAAACAGTATTAGAAAACTTAGTTTTTCAAAAGTGTACTCAAAGCAGTCTGTACAGAGCCTCAGTTTACAGAACGAATACATTTCTCTAGGTTTTTTTTTAGTTATTCTAGTACCCATTTACTTTTCATGCAGAATTACTGCAGAGGGTACAAGCCTGGGGAGGAACCCTATCAGTGTAGCCATGGGCTACCAAGTCGTAACAATTTGGAAGCAAAGAATGGTTATCAGGATTTTGAATGAACTGACTTAATTCCAGTGCACAGTAGTTTGTAGGATACTGCTGTCTTAATAGGACATTTTTGTTAAAAAACCCAAAACAGATCAAAACCAAACCACAGCACTTTTCAAGCCTAATGAAAATCAAGATACTGATCCATTGCAGCAAACATTCATAATGGAGTAAAACGGTGAAAAATAAAGCACTTCCAGGTAATACAAAAAGAATAATGAATAAGTAAGTTTATATTCACGGACATGACCCACATCATCAGAAGATAATTAACACTCCTTTTCTTTAAAAGTAAAAGTGATTCCACTCAACCTTGACCCAAAGTCCCATGAACACTCAAGTCCAGAGCGTAGTTTTTCTGGTATGGCTATAGTTGGCTATAGCATAACCTTGGTTTAATTGCTGTTGATCTTCGGGAAGATTTACAGCAGAAGCTTTCTGCTGTATCTAAACATAAGTAGTATCTGATTCCTAGAACAGAGGCTGTGGTTAAACTGGTTAACAGTCTCCTTGGGGTTTTCCTTTTTTTCCTCCAAGAATACTGCATTATTTTTCCATGTATTTCCTGTAAAGAGTACTCTCAGAAGTAAAGGGAGGACGGTAGCGGCATCTGCTTTTCATTTTACGTACATATGTAGAGACGAGATATAAAGGGATGTTTTTTACCAGGTGTTTTTATTAATATATTTGAAGCTCTAAATGTAATATAAAAATAAAATAAAATAAGAAAGAAGAAACATTTTCTTCTCTGACCATATACTTATATTAGGTTAGCCAACTCACAGCTAAAATCACTCCAAAGCGCTTATCTTGGAACAACACTTTCAAAGCGTAAAATACACACAGGAACATTCTCAACATTCTCCGTTTTACGATTACTTACATGTATGCAGTTAGTTTCAGCTTGCATGTTCTTGAAAAAACATGAGCAAGTTCTAATATTTTAAAGCCTGTAATATGGCAGGTCCCTAGAGGAGGTGAAACATTTGACGTAATGAAAGGGAAAACTTTTTCAGTTGAGAGAGAAACTTGGTTCTGCAAAGTATGGGATATTCTCATGATAGAAGGACTATTTTTAGCCAGAGCCCCTTTTAGCAATTCTGTTGAACTGAACAGTGAAATACTCCCTGCTAGTTTTTGCAGCATAATTAGCTACTTTTCAGGGAAGAAGGAAAATAAATAATAATTAAAAAAAAAGAGCTGGAAGTTTGGCAAGGATAATGTCTATTTATATTTACATATAAAGAGAGGCAAGACTCACTGTTGTTGTGTTCACATTGTACTGACTGCTAACTCTGTGTAATTTGACTGCTTGTTGTCTTTGTACAATTTTAAGGTTGTGTCTAACTTTCAAAATAAATTTTTTTTTTTAACAAATCTCACTGTAATAATGCTATTAGAGTTTAGTCTCTTTTGGGCTAGTGAAGATGCTTTACTTTTGGTTTGGTGGTAGGGATGTTTTGCAGATGCTAAGTGGTGACAAAAGCAATTTTATTTAAACAAGTGATGAATGGACTTATGATTAGATACTAGAGTGAGGCTGAAAATACCTGGGTCCTGCAGTGCCACCAGATTTCCTATTAGAACAATAAAACCAGATTAAGAGATTTAAGGTTTTATATTAAAATATTATTGGAAGAGAAATCCTTTACTTTGTAAAGTTTTCAGTTGGTAATGGAAAAAACATTCCTTTTTCAAAAAAATAAAGGAATTCCTTTTTCATAGAAATTATGCATGATCTCTTATTTTGCCAAGAAACTGGATAAAGAATGTGTAGAAGTTCATATATAATGGTACTGCAAGATAGGAGAAATAGATAGTAACAGGAAAAAAATACCAAAGAATCTACCTACTGTTGTTATAGCTTAATTGAATATCAAACTGGATGTTGAAATAGTTTGTTGCTGCATCTGTACAATCACACTGACGTCTGTTTTAAGTCTGGTTGTCCAGAACCTCGTTTCCTGTCAAGTACATGACTTTGTTGTGACTGAAATTCCCTGGTTATACCTTCTATTTTAAGTGAACACCACGTGAAATGACTGTTATTGCAGTAAGTGATTTGTATAGGTATAGGATCTTGCAGCTGCTCAATACTTTAGGTCCTTTCAGGAAGGGCTTCTGCAATGTGAAAGAATCAGGTCTTTCCAAACTATTTGCAAAAAGGTCACAGTTCAATCTCTGTCTCTCTTAGGGACTTCATGAAAATTGAGCAAATAGCACCAGCTCATCAAAACTATCAAGTGTAGATTTGCTTATTGACGTGTTCCTTTTCCTGAATTCTTATCTGGCTTTACATCTCATGATGGATCAGTGATAAACTCCTGCAGCCTCTTGACTCATGAACTTATTCATCATTACTTTCTCATTTTCAGTTTACAGCACGTTAAGGTCAGGATGCTTTTTGTTGCCCTTACATCAAATGGAAAAGCAGAATAGAAATAAACATAGCTTTTTTTTAAGTTTTCTTGTCTGGACAATTCCTCTTTGAAACAGTGCATGCATACTTGCAAAATCAACATTATCAGTAAGGATTTATAAGCTGATGCAAAGTTAGGTGAATTATATATTTAAAGTTTAGTAATTAGGCTAAATTCTTATGATGATATTTTACTTTCCCAACTGAATCGTGCAGTTTAACTCATATCCAAGATGCAGGAGGATAAAGTACACAGAACTACTTTTAGGCTGCATTTATACTGATAATTAGGTTTGACATTTGTTATATACATAGACTGGAGGACAGACAATCTGTGGCAGTTCTACTTAAGTCAGGTAAGGGGTTTTTTTCTTTCCCATCCCACCACTTGTTCTACAAGGGGTTTGAAATCTGTGGATCTTCTGGTGGTAGAAGCCACCTCTCATGTTCGAAAGCAGATGGCACACCTCCCAAAAAAACCCACAAGGTGCAGACTCTGAAATAAGCGTACAGGGAGCTACCACAGCTGTCACTCAGACTTGGCAGAGAGCAGCCTCAAAAACAGTGTTGTCCCTGAAGCTAAATGTTATATATTAAGTATACCTAATAATTTTCTGATTTCTGGAGTAGAATTGTGAGCATAAAATAGAAATTATAAACGATTGCAGAATAGCTATTTCAGTCTGAGTTTAGCTTTTAGGTCTCCCCACTCCATGCTCACTTTCAGTTTCAGAAGCCGGAAACATTTGAAGATTTAGTCATGCAAAAGAACATCTGTTTTGCTAGAAGATTCCTGCTAGACCTGAAGGAGGACACGAGGAAGGTGACTGCTTTCAGTCGGTATGCAAGGCCCATGTTCAGCTCAGCCAAACAGCCGCAAGCAATTTAAATTTCTTCGTGTTTTAGATGTGTCTAAGTACTTAGCTCTCTTTGTGCGTCTTCTCCTGTCCTATGCTGCACAGGAAGCAGAAGTAAAAGCAGAGGAGGTGACCTGTACTCTCATATCTTACTGTATCTGTCTTTCAGTGGATGCTTCTACTTCTTCCTCCTATCTGATCCTTCTGTTCAGTGTGAACTACTGTGTCCTTGAGGAAAATTAGGAAATCTTGCACTTTCTCCTAAGCAATAGAGTAGCTTACAGCAACGCAGGGGAGAGATGGTATCATTCAGCAGTACTGTTCAAAGCAATTAGGAGCTTTAGAGACTCTCAGAATTTTGTGGGGGTTTTATATTGGTTTGCCTCAGGTGGTTTTTTTTAAATCTGTCACGCAGTGTACCGAATAGCTCCCAAATTTGGTAATAGATTTCACTGCAGTAAATGAGAACTTCTTACCTTCATTCTTTTGTAATTATCTTTAAATTGTTTTCTGCATCCCCTTATTTCTGAAGCCTATCATTACCTTAAGAGGAATCCAATAACTCAAATACCTGTACTTATGCTTCATGGTTTATATACAAGCAAAACCCTGAGTAGATTCATAACCAACTCTTGAATGAGCCGACCCCCAACACGAGAGCGTCCAGGCCCACGCTCAGCCTACACTTTAGAACCTGATTCAAGATGTGGTCTTTGATTTAACAAAGCTTAGCTCATCTTGTGAAACTGAACTTACTCAGTGCAAAGCAGGGCGATGCAGAAAATCTATGTTGTGAAAAAGGAAAGGACTTGGCATAGTAATGAAGCAGCTGATCTCTCCTTTAACAGGGAGTTATAGTAGCAAGGCATGGGAAGAGGCGGCAGGGGCCACCCATAGCTCATGCAGCAGCACATGGTACTGCAAGCAGTGTCATCACGGGTGACACGCAAGGAACTGGATGGGAGACTAAATTATCGTTGTTCCCTTAAAATACTAAAGCTTCTTCATGTAGTGTTATGAAGGAGACTTTCATTAGACTGACTGGAGCTCACTAGCTAAATGCTGTGTCTTTATGTGGTTAGAGGCCACTGCCTAAACACCCACAAACAGGGAAAATGCAACCCCGAAACACAACCTGGGTCTTGTCAGAAAAAAAGCTGAGGTGGAACACAAGGAACATTGCATAGATTGTATTATTACACACACACTTACATTCAGTAAAGCAGCAGCAGAACAACAAAGTGAACTGAATCAGGTAAAAAAAACAACTTTCTAGTAATAGCAGTCTTCAGGTCCAAATTTTATTCCATGCTTTTGGAGTCTCTTCCTGAAAATACTACCCAACACACATGGAACTGGGCTAATCATTGCATTTAACTTGCACTGAATTCTCTTAGTTCTTTAAATACTTGGTGTCTGTTAAGCTGAGGTCTGATTTGCATACAGCAAAGTAGTTACTGAGTTACTGCAGATAATGGAAATCAGTGCCATCTAGTGACACCCTTTCCTGCCGTCTTCAAATGATATCTCATCTTGAATTTAATGCATATGCTCTCCCCTCTCCTAGTTATACAGTTTTAGATAGGACTATCATTCCTTCCTTTGGTAAATAGTTACTTATAGTTAGAACCATAGAATGTTTGGTGTTGAAAGGGACCTTTAAAGGTCATCTAGTCCAACCCCTCTGCAGTGAGCAGGGACATCTTTAACTAGATCAGGTTGCTCAGAGCCCCATCCAACCTGACCTTGAATGTTTCCTGGAATGGGGCATCGACCACCTCTCAGGGCAACCTGGGCCAGTGTTTCATCACCCTCATTGTAAAAATATTCTTCCTTATATCTTGTCTAAATCTACTCTCTTTTAGTGTAAAACCATTATCCCTTGTACTGTCACAACAGGTCCTGATAAAGAGACTGTCCACATCTTCCTTATACGTATAATTCACTATACTTTGAAACATGCTTCTAAAGAAAAGCTAGAATATTTTAGTTTCTCAAATAAAAGGACTTCTTTTCTCAAAAAAATTAGAACATGAGTTACCATAAGGAGATCTAGAAGATCTCATTTATGACTTATTAATGTAATAAAAATAAGAAAGCTCCCAAGAATGTCTCAAGGAGGTAATAAGTTCTTAACAAAAAAATATGAAACATTTGGATTCTTTGTCATCTTCAGGTAGCTTCTCAAAAAAAAAAAACAACCAACAAACACCAAACACCAACAACCAAAAAACTAAAAAAAAACACCCACCAAAACCCAACACAACAACCCAACTCCTAAGCAGAAAGTAGATAAAGAAAGTGATGAAGTGTCAGCAGTGGTAGTAGAAGTCACATTTGCCAAAGCCCTTTTAAGGAAGGAGCTCCAAAATATAGATGATTGTCCAAGTTGTTTACTGTTAAAAATACAAAATAAAGAATCTTCACCAACCACGTACAGTATGCGATACAGGGAGTATGTGTTCCTTCCTGCCACTCTGACCAACTTCTCCTCTCCCAAAAGGCTAATACAAAACAGTACCTGTCTTACAGTACAGAATACTACCACAAAGCTACCGACAAGGAATTCTCCACCTAGAAAGCCAATCTCAAACCACCACAGAGAACAGATAAACTCTGTCTTTTTAAAAGCTTCGAGCAGTAGCAGAGGACTCGGCTCAAAACCATTCTTTTAATAAGAACACAGAGATTAAGGACAAACTACTATCATTACATTCCTAGCATAAACTTCAGATAACTCTGCATCGACACAAGCAGAAATTATGCTGCCAGGAAATGCCTCACTGACCAATTTTACTACTTAAGCTAACTGTGGATTCAGCCACTAGGTGTCTTCACTCTACAGAAACGCGATCTGTGGTACTAGTATTTTGTCTCAAGCGGAAGTAAGTGGAAGTATGCTGCGTGTGCAGTTATACTCAGGGACTTTTCTTTCACAAGCTGGACTGTAACTTTTGTAAGGCTGTTTCCATTTCCCACAAACATCAGCGTGATTCTCATGATCATCCACATGCTTAGCCGTACACTTCCAACCAGAGAATTTTGAAAAATTTTTTCTCTAAAATACTATGAAATTGTCCTGAAAGTTTACTTTTTTTTTAGAGCATAATATGCATATACTTTGTCTAGAAAGCTTGAAAAAAAAACACCCGAGAATAGAATAGTTCATTTGGAAGGCACCTGCAGTGATGTTTCATGTCTCAATTTAGTCAGCTGTTCTATAACACAATGACCACCTTTACCTCCCCTCCCAGAAGCAGAATCAGAAGAAAAGGAGACCCATGGTTTGAAATGGAAACTGATTTTAAAGGAAAATAATAATAAACCCCTAATATTAGCACAAATACTGATATAAAGTATACAAAGTTATACTCAGCCTACGCGGTGGTTGTAAGCTATGCGCTCCAAACAGTGAACGCTCGATGTCAAGCGCTGCAAGCACCACAGCTCCGGCAAAAGCACGATGGTCACAGGACAGTGGGCCTCAGGAGCAAGATGACAGGTGAGACCCTCCAGGAATGGCTGCCATTGAGGAGAAAGTGACTGTCCCCAGAAAACTTTCCGATTTATAAAGAGCGTGACATACACAGTATGAAATACTTCTGTTGGTCAGCTTGGGTCATCTGCCCTGGCTTTCACTCCTCCAAGCTTTAGCACCTGGCTAGCTCAAAAGTGCTGAAAACCTTGTTCACTATGGAGACCCACATACCATGGCTGGTCACTAATGAAAACAAAGTCTCTTGTAACATTGTTCTCATCAAATGAAGTGCTGCAGCCTTCTCAGAAATGCAGCTCTCCTGAGTAGAAGATTGATTCTATACTCCCTATCCCAGCAAAATCAGGAGAAATGAGCATCTAGTCCAACTGCCTGACAACAAATTAGAGCATGTTCTTAAGGTTATTGCCCAAATATTTCTTAAACACTGACAAGCTTGGGGCATTGAGCACCTCTCCAGGAAGCGTGGTTCCAGTGTTTGACTACACTCTTGGTAAAGAAATGTTTCCTAGTGTCAAGTCTAAACCTCCTCATTTCATCACAGAATTTCATAACTGCATTAATCTCTTCCCTGGTTTCCATTTGTGGTTGTTGTATTTGCATTATAAGCAGAAGTGATAATTGCTATATACAAAGTTCCTATTCAACCTTAGTTTGGTTCTAACTTTATGAAGGAACTCTGTATTGACAGAAAATTTTTTGGAAGGTTCAGCATTTTAGAAATATTTGGGTATAGAGGACACGCTGAAAAAGAACTCACAAAATCCAAACCCAGATTACTTGGATTTATGGTATGAGGATGCTAAAACCAAATAGTAGAAGCAGTCTTCTGTCATAGTGCTGATTACTGTAAATTAATCTAAGGCAAATTAAGACTATTCAGACATGTGTTTGACGTCTACCAGCTTGTGAATAGTGAATTTGTTCAGCTGTTTAATTTTTTAATGTTGAATTAGAGTAATATTTTAAACAAATTGAAAACACTTCTGTGCCTCCCTTCTCTCTCCTGTATCGCTGCTTGTAAAATCAAAACCTCAACCACAGCAACACCTTTCAAAAACAGTATCTGCAGCTATGTAATATTAACTGTAAGAGGAGTGAGAGAAGGGTGAGAGATGTTTTGCCTTGAATCACAGAGGAGTTCTGAGATGATGTGAAGTGATCAAGCAGTTCGTGTTTCAACCACACACAAAAAAAAGAGATTTTTGAAGATATACTGTTTCCCCGCCCCTTTCTGGTACTGTCTTGACAGGACTAGGAAAGGGAGACAGCTCAGACATACGCCCTGGGTAAACCTAACAGGATGCAAAAAGCCATCTGAACTGCACTTCTTAAACCCACAGCAACCTCTTCTCTCTGCCATGCCCCGAGAATGAAGGCTCCTCCAAGTCATGCAGCTTCAAAGGGTTTTACTGTACAACCTTCTATTAATGCTAGCTCTGAGCAACTATCAAGTTTGCAGTAAGATGCGGTCTTGTAATTTAACCTGTCTGTAGTTACTAAACATTGTAGGGGGAAAACAGAACACAAAGCTATGCTTAGAGTACCTTATGTCATATATGTCTTGTTACCATATCAGAGACTTCTAATTTGATTAAAGACAATGATGGTGAACATAATTGAAAATTATTAGGTAACAGTCTAGACCAGAGCTCTAGTCCTTGGGGACTAAATACATCCTGCTTTGTATTCAAAGGCTCTGCCTTCAAGGGGGTTGGCAATATTCAAGCCTCTGCTTGAAATCCAGGAATCCTACTAGCTCTGGACCGGATCCAGCAAATTGAGCAATGTAAGGGATGTGCTCAGCTGCTGCTGATGTATTTCAGATATATCACCTGATAAACTGATCAAAATAATATTTATTACAAGGAACTGCTAAAATTGCACAAGCAAATTGAATTGGCATGATGTCATATGGTTTGGAATATCCTTTTCGTCAGCTAGGGTCAACTGTCCTGGCTGTGTCCTCTCCCAACCTCTTGTGCACCCTCAGCCTACTTGCTGGTGGGATGGGGTGAGAAGCAGAAAAAGCCTTGACTCCATGTAAATGCTGCTCAGCAATAACTATAACAAGTCTGCATTAGCAACACCGTTTTCAGCAAAAATCTAAACCATTGTTTTGCTAACTACATAGCCCAACAAAAAGGAGGCAGCCATCAGCAGAAAACATACAGTGAAACTCATGCAGGTTTTATTACCTATTTCGACAGACCCTAAAAATGATATAGCACGGCCGGTCACAGGGGGAACAAAAGAAGCAATAAACCCACTCACTGTAGGTGACACAACAGAAGAAAAGGCCCACTGGGCCAAAACCACAATAACATAAGGAGTTATCAACCATNCACAATAACATAAGGAGTTATCAACCATGCCCCGTATCCCAACATAGCCAGGCACAAACCAACCCAACAAATATCAGAAAGATACATTACCCAACCCATTATCCTTGACTCCACAAAACTACTCACAAACCCCTCCTGCAGCAGCTTGCAGCAGCAGCTCCCAGTCAAGAGCTCCATTGGCCTTTTATCTCCACTCTCTAATCA
>VWZK01000944.1:0-65698 GCA_013396935.1 Baryphthengus martii | reverse complement strand
ACCTAATTGAAGTTAGAATGATAAAGAGCAGAAACATGGTTATGCCTTGACACATTTCATAACAAGGGAGAATGTATATGCAGTTATAGTGATAATTTTATAATTTCTATTTTTCTAAATTTCCCGTTAGTATGTACGAATTCGTATTAAATACAAGAAATCCATGAGTGTAATTTGGACAACAGGGACATTCTAAATACTTGGGACTTTCACTTAAATTTCTATTAAATAAAATCAGAATTTGGTGAGGATTTTACGAGATCACTTTGTGTACACCAAGACCCTTTGCACTGTTCCTAAGCAGATTTGACAGAACATCCAAATTTGAATTAATTGAGNNNNACATCCAAATTTGAATTAATTGAGGAATGATTCCCCTGCCATTCTTCACCTGGATGTGCAACAGGTTTTTTCCACATCCTGACAGCATCCTGGTGCTTGAGCCCTACATTTTTTCCACCGTTGGACTTTCAACAGAATGTATGGGCAGAGATAAGAAAGTGATTTGAGGGAGTTGGAGACACAAATGGGATGGAAAAAGAAAAGGGGAACTGTAGGAAGTGTACAGCGAAATAGTTCATTTCCTTATATTTATGAAATGAGTGAGTTCCCACACAATATTCTTGACCAGAGTTGTGTTATATTTTTTGAAAAGCCTTTGAGAAAGGGTTAACACCAGGGATAGTAACTCATTGAGCCACTGAAGCCTTGCTTTTTGTTTAATGAAATAATTCAGATTTGATTTTCCAGGGTGCTATGTCTCAGCAAAATTTACCACATTTAGGAAGAATAGGAGTTCTAATGTATCTTAAAAAACTAAAGAATACTACTGTTATTCAATGGCAAGTTGTTTAAATTTAAGTGATGTTTCCATGGGACAGGAAAAAACTACTGATAAAAAACAACATAGTCTAATGGTAAAGATATTATGATTCTGAGTTTTTCAGTGATCATTCCAATAATCCACGTACTTTCATAACAGGATATCTTGTACTTATAAATGAAGGGTGGATATTAGTGCATAAACTATGCACAATGCCTTTCAAGCCTTTTGTTTAGATGTTGTTTGAATATGCAGCTCAAATCCCACTATAACTGAAGCGTTACAACTTCAAAGAGAGCAAGAGTGCACCTGCTTTATCTGATCTAGTAGAGACAATGGGACAATGAATACAAGAGCATTTTTATTTTTTAGATGTAAACTGAAAGGTTAGAAAGGAATGTTTTGTATTGCTCTGTTTTCCCTTTAGGACATACATAGTAAACATTGTAGTGTACTTATTTTTTTAATGAAGATTATATTGCAGATTTTGTTTGCAGCCAGATCCCATGCAGGAGATTCAGCCATATTTCTTTTTAACTAGACATCTAAATTACATTTCTGAATGTAATTTAGGTGGCCTAAAACTCAGAGCTACTCTAGCCCTGTCCTAAATCTTAGAATCACCGTAGTGATTAATGTAATAATTGTTACTAGGTAACCTGTTAATATATGGCAGCCACATTGAGAAGTTCAGGTGTATAGGCAAAAAAGAATCTTAAGTGATCCGATACTGATTGAAATACATTCTCAATGAGGAAAATTGACCAAGTATTTTAAATTTGGTTTCTGTTTACCAACATGGCTGTCTTTCCTAGAAAGTACAGGGAGAGTTCATTTGAGTGCCATTGGAAATCAAAACTATTTAATTGTTTACCTGAACTAAAGGCAAATGATTGATGTTACAGTATGCGTTACAGAAAAATACGACCTTCAAGTTTTTAGTAAGTGGTTCCTTTTTCAAAGATACTTTGAATCTAGTCAGAAAAGCATGTTATCCCCTGATTATTTAGTTCTATTTTGTTTCATTACATCTATGCAGTGTAAAAAAAAATGATACTGTCCTTTAATGTACAGCAGCTGTATACTCTGCCAATGTCCTTAAGGAGAATTCCATTGGCTTCGTGCAGACTGTAAGGAAATTTATTTCCTTACAAATGTGGTGAAATAAAAAAGACTAAATTTATTCCGGAAGTAAGATGTACTTGTTCTTTTTAAAAATAAAATAAAAATTCGTATAACCTCTTGATAAGTGTTTCCATGAATAGATAGATAAGATACATGTTTTACAAGCCTCTAACACAGAGCTGTTCTGCCAGACTATTGTTTCACACAGCAAAAAGTCGAGCACTGGCAAATCTGCAAATGCTACACATGACTATGACTTCATAAAACCCATTTTGAACCCAGTGAGACTTTGAGGATAGAAATAATATATAGAAATACATGCTTTGTAACTTACCCGGAACATTGATTAGAACTGCTGTAATAGGAATAATGGTTCTTGCTGAGACAAGGAACAGGAAAAAGTTCTAAAATTGCTAAAGGGAATCTTGGAATTTGATTTGTTACAGATTCCTTTAGTCATCTTAGCATTTTCTTTCATTATTAGACACTGAAACTTACTAGGAAATTAGATAGTATATGAGTTTTATTTGTTATATCCATTGTAATGCAATTAAGTCTGCATCTGATTTAGTTTGCAAATATAAAATGATTTTTATGTTATTTCAGTTTAGAAAGGTATTAAAGTGTGTGGAAATTAATATGAGAACATTACCGTCATTTTTTTTATGTAGTGTAATCCAGTAACTTGCTCATCATATTGATTTCGTACCTTAAATTGTACATTTAACTTGGAACAAATTATACTGGCAATTTAAATGAGTCTGTGAATGTGAAGCTTTCAAGCCCTTTTTTTAAAAATAAACTCTACTAAAAAGCTGTACTATAATTCTTCATTTTTTACCTTGTTGTTCTCTTCACCAGTATCACATATTCCTTTAGATACTGTGTAAGTATTTATTCTCTAGCATAAATTATGATACATGTAGTCAAATACTGGTTTTTTAGTCATAGACAAAAACATATGCTATACAAAAGACACAAACTTAGAGTATGTCTTTTGAATAAAGACATTTATATGAGTCTTATTTTTAGACTAATGTTTTAATGTCAATTTGATAGATCCTCTGCTGGTGTAAATCAGTGAAACTATGTAAGATGACATCCTCTGTTGATCTAACACTAGGACCTCCTACCACATCCCTTGAAGATCAGAGAATAAGAGTAATTATACTTTCAAAAGACTTATTTAACTTAACATTTTAGTCCTCCATATTTACCCATTATGCTTTCTCCACTGTAGACCTATGCAAAATGATGATGAAGGCAAATTAAGCCTTTGTCTGCTGGGGCTTTTCCTTAGTTTAATTCATACATATGTCATATATATATCCAAGGTAACGTGAGGTGGAGCAAAAGTGATATTTGGTTCAGTGCCAGAGTTTAACTGATAGTCGTTTTTTGTGGTGTTGCTGGTTATATAATAACATTTGTGATCATTATGTGGTTTGTTTTCATCTTCATCTCTTCATCTGAAACAAGCCTAAAGTTTTCTTCCCCCTTGTTATTTCTGATTCTAATTAAATTAACATTTATTCAGAATGCAGAGCCTTCCACTGAGACGTTAAAACTGTTGTGGAACACTACTTTTCAGATATTTTGTCGAATAGCTAAAATGTATGTGACTATCTAACTCTCATCTGCAAAGCAATGGAAATGTTCTCTGCTTTTGAGTATAAAATTGTGGGCTTTTGTTTTGGCAGGTTCCATATTGGTACATAAAGGATCTGTAGCATTCACTGATGATCTAACAAGTGACATGTTTCTCATCATGTTGCCCATGTTTTCTTGTTTTACTTCATCGGTTATGTCATTCTTTGACTCTTTTCCTATTGCATTCTCATCACTTTTCTTATCTCTTTCCACACTTGTTTCCTTGTGGCATTGCTCGTTCAGTACATTACACCCCTGAAGTTCCTTAATAGCATCTAGATTAATTCTTTTTTTTTAATTTACTTTATATAAAAGTTTTGTTTAGTCTTTAATTTATTTTCCTTTTGTGCCAGTTCATTTTCTGCAATTTCAGTTGTACTGTGCTCTTTCAGTGGTATTAACAATTACATAAGTTTACTGGATTGCACACCATTAGGACTTTTCGTAGTCACTTTCTGGGATTTTATATTCCTCTGTTTCTAGCATTTGTTCTTACATGTGGACTTAAATTCTTGTTAAGCTCAGGACATGCTTGAATTTTAAATACACTTAAGTTCATCTAATCGAAATTTATTTTTCAAGTATCCATCACGGTTCTTGGAATCTCTGCTAGAGTTTGCCTAAGATACCCTGAGGTACATCCTTTCATTAGAAAAGGTGTTAGTTTCAAATTCCTCCATTGCTTTAAGTGGAATTAATACTTTTTTTTTTTCCAGAAATACATCTTTCTTCTGCAGTGTTTCACTCCATGTTTTTGTGTTTGTGTATTTCTTTTTTAAGTTTTGGAAGAAGAGTTAATGATTTTATTGCCATAGGAAACAAATTGCAACAACTTTTATGCAACAGTCATGTTTAGTTTCCATGTGGCTGTTATTAGCTTTTGACATCTTTTCCTTTGACACTGAATTTTCACAGTGGGAGTGGAGACTCTACAGTAAGCTATGACTAGGAATCTTATGGAAAAGAAAGGGTAGTGAAGGATAAGCACAGCATCCTGTGAGGAAACACTGCTTTGTAGGCAAAAAAAAATAAAAAAATTCTTCTAGATCAGTATTTGACAAAGAGAATTTGTTGTGCATATGTTTAAAATCAGTTTCTAGCAACAGTAGCACAGGTCACTTGTTCCCACATTGGGCTGTATCTAGTCATTTTACATACTGCTCTCACATCGATTTCTATTCTTTTTTTTTTTTTTTATGCATGGCAATGAAGTTACATTGGCAGTACTTATGTCCTACACTGCAAATTTAAGTCAATTGTTCCCCCACTCTAAGCTGTAGTTTCTAAATACAGGAAGCTTCTGCCCTGTGATGCAGAAGCCTTGTATAATCACGGAGGTGTAGATGAGAAGGCAGCTGGATCTGTAGGTGAGCAGAGCAAGAAATAAGATGAATACAAAGGTCAGTCTAACTGCATCCTGAGAATCCCTGTTGTGAATGAGGATTGACTATTTTCTTTGGCTCCTGTATTCATATGGAAATATCTGGCCCAGAGAAAATATGAGGTACCACTCCACTGTCTTGGCTTTTACTCTGAATAGTACGTCAATTGGAAGGAAAGCTATTGTTTACACCTATATTAATCCTCTGAGCAAGGATTTAATGAAAAGAATTAATTGCAACTTCCAGTAACTTCCATGGAAATAATTTAACAGCAAGAATTTCCATGTATCGATCATAAGTCTGAGGGGTCCATAATCCTTTAGAGGTTCCCAGTGTAGGCAGGAAGGTGTCATCTAGGGTTAACATGAAGCAAAAGAAAGCTTAATAATGAAGACAGTTCTGAAAAGGTGTTCTTGACTGCATTTCTCTCTGCAGCATGTGTAAACACGAAGGGATGAAAGGGAGTGCCTGAATGAGAACTACTATTAGGAAAACCGAAACTCATTGAGGAACAGGAAAAAACTATTAAAGAACTAAAACCAACTAAGAAATAAAGGGTAAGCAGGTGCAGAACTTGGAAAAGGGAAGAAAAAAATAATTTATTTAAACATTTTAAAATTTTAAGCCAGAGATTTAAAAGTAAATCTCTGTTTCCTAATTGTTCTGCAGAACCAGAATATAATTTACACTGATTTACTCTCCTCTTTGATGCTTCTACCTGCCAAGTTCCAACTAGAGTGATTCATTTTGATGATGAGAGGGTCAGTTTCCTCTAATTTTGAATTTTGATCTTTTTGTTTGCTTACATATTACATGTGTCTTTATTTCTTCGTTCTATATAGTGATTCAATAAGGATTTAAGAACTTTATCTACTGTAGGATTTAGCCTTATAAAATGTATACTGTGATAAATATAGTCTTTGTTATTAGTAAAACAACCAATCATTTAGAAAACCCAAACAGAATCCAAGCATTTGACATTTTTTATTTCTTTCTCTTTTTTTTTTTTTTCCTTTTCTCTTAACAATTTGCTTGTTTCCAGCAGCATATGAAATTCCTAGGATTTTTGCTGTCTTTTTAAAATTTTTCTTAAAGATACTGTGAAGAAGTCTCTTGGAATATATACAGCTAATCTGATGGGATACCTTGCTGCTGCTGTAAAAGTTAAAGAATTGAGGAATCAAAACAGCCAGGTAAGTCCTATCTTATACCAATAAACACTGAATTGCAATATGTTGATTTTTTTTTCCACAGTTTTTTATAATTGAGTTCTTAATCTTATGTAAATCATATAATTGCAATTGAGCTACGTTGACCCAAAGTAGCTGTATAGCTTTTAATGATTTCCATAAATGATGCCCTGGCTTCCAAGTGCTCCTGGTTTTGGTTTTACAAATCAAAGCCCAACCAGGGACTTTTGGCTGTTCTGAAAGATGACATCATAAACTCTTGTCAACTCTCAAACATCTCATAGCAAGTGGAGAGGTGAAGTGTGTTAATTGAAGTATACAGAGCAACTTACAACATATTGATTGGAGATACAGGATCTACTCTCTCTTCCATCATAAAATAGAAGTATTGATAGATTTACGGAAAAGATTTTCATGATTTTTGCAAAACGGAACAGTTTCAACAGGCAAAATTTACACCTACCACCTATCAAGGCATAATATTCTGAGAGCTCCGTACATTTCTTACAAGTGGAAAGTATCTTGAGGTTTAATCAAGGTATTATAGACCATAGCAGAAAGAAGCAGGGGTTTGTTGCTAAAGAAGTTTGATCAACTGTAATCAGAGATAGAGATTTCATTAGAGAGAAGCATTTATGTATCTGAGTTGCTTTACCAAAGGTATATTATGAATCTGTTTTAGCAGTTGCAATAACATCAGGAGTGTAGCAAGAAGGTGTAAAAACATAAAATAATTGTAAATTAAAGATAAAGAAAAAACTAACTATAGTTGAAATAATAGAGTTGGTTTTTTTAGAAACATTTTTCATGTGTTTTGGAAATATTTCATAAATATACATATTCAATTACTATATAAATAATAAGATGTATGAGCCTTAAGTTGATTGAATTTTGTCTTTTACTTTTATCCTAGTAGTAGTTCACATTTTTTGATCTTCAGCATTTTGGACACAATTTTATAATCTTTTCCACACTAATGAGGCATCACTTTAGCAAATAGTTTTGTTGCTGGAGTGAAGAGGGTAAGTCACTTTAAGGATGTACCCAAGAAAGAGTTCCAAAGCTGAGCCCTTTGGCTTGTGTCATCTATGACTAGGGGAGTCTCTTCCCTTTTAAGAACATTGCAAGCTTTTACTCATTTACCGGGAAACCACTGTTTGTAAACCTAATGCATACAACAAGTAAACAAGGAAATGTTAAGAAAACAGAAAAATGTTTGTAGAGTTGCCAAGTTATTTTAAGCTTTGGAAATGATCTCGTAATATGAAAAATAAAAAGGAATGCAAATTACTAAATCAGTAAAATGTAAAATATGACGGAAGTTGAACTGGTATGATTTTTCTTCCTGATAGAATTCCCATTCTTTTTGATGAATGATTCAAATGAAATTGTTGCACTTATAATTTATAATCATAACCAATGATTAATCCTCCAATTTTTGAAGATCATGTAGTTATCAGTTCTCTCGTTCTAGTGTATCAATATCTATGACAATGGGTAACATAAACAGAGCAATACATGAAATAACCCATTGTATGTTTTGTTTATATATTTCAGAGCACAACTTCTGTCCCCAGTATCGAAGCATGAGATCATATTTAACTGGAATCTCTTGTTTACCACTGGGAGTTTTTCCAAACAAAAACCCCGTCTTTTCTTCTCTCCGGTATTTGAAGCTGTTTTCATCAGCTACCCTGACAGTCAGATTACTTATCTGAGTCCTGTTCTCCTAGATCTATGGTAATTAATTAAACAGTAAATTAACACATACATTAATATATAACATGCCTTGGTAACAGTGCACGAGGACCTGTAATTCTTTTTTGTAACTCTGTTCTTCTTGTACTTATTTTTATATTCATTTGATCACTTATCAACTAAGATTATAAATTCTTCTTTGGTTGTTATTTTAAAAAGTAGAATTGATCTAAGGAATTTATCGCTTACTAAAAGAAAGAGAATACTCAGAAGAATCAGTGAAAAGAACCTCTTTTTCTTGAGCGTGATATGTTGGACAATTTTGAATTTCTGAAAATGTAAGTATTGTGTGGTTCCTGGAAAAAAGTCTCAAGGTTTTATACATTTCTTCTTCAGCTAACAGGCTAAGTTTAAACAAAGTAAAAATGCTTTCAACAAACAGAAAGTAGTTCCAAAGTTAAATTGCAAAGTCTGAGAAATACATGTTATTAATATAACAATTCTGATTTTAAAGCAAATAGTGAAATGATAGTTTAGAAATCATGCGTGTTTTGCCATCTTCCTGGCTTCTCTTTTTCTCTACAGTTGGCTTAGTATTTAACATCAAGCCCATTTCTAAATGAGTTACAGAGAATGACTTGGGAATTGTCGGATGAAGGAAGATCAATCTCGGATGGGTTTGATTCTTTGGTTTGGTTGATAGAGCAGGTATTGGTTGATAGAGAATTACATTATGGTATCAAAATGTTCCAGGTAAAATTTTCAAAGACACAAATTATATCACATAATAATATATTTTTCTGTTTAAGTAGTTTAGCAAAATAAAATTCATTTTTACTTTTGTTCAGTCAGACAGTTAGACACCTATCGGGGCCACCTCCCACTAGACCAGGTTGCTCAAGGGCCCATCCAAACTGGCCTTGAACACTTCCAGGGAAGGAGCATCCACAACCTCCCTGGGCAACCTGTTCCAGTGTCTCACCACCCTCACTGTAAAGAATTTCTTCCTGACATGCAGTCTAAACCTACCCTCTTCCAGCTTGAAACCGTGACCCCTTGTCCTATCACTACAAGCCCTTGCAAACAGCCCCTCCCCAGCTTTCTTTAGGCCCCTTTCAAATACTGGAATGCCGCTATAAGGTCTCCCCGAAGTCTCCTCTTCTCCAGGCTGAACAGCCCTAACTCCCTCAGTGTCCTCATAGCAGAGGTGCTCCAGCCCTCCAACCATCCTCATGTCCCTCCTCTGGACCCGTTCCAACAATTCAATGTCTTTCTTGTGTTGGGGGCTCCAGAATTGTACACTGTACTCCAAGTGGAGGCTCACAAGAGCAGAACATGGCAAGAATCACCTCCCTCAAACTACTGGCCACACTTCTTTTGATGCAGCCCAGGATGCAGTTGGCTTTCTGGGCTGCAAGCGGACATTGCTGGCTCATGTTCAGATTTTCACTGACCGACAGCCCCAAGTCTTTCTCCTCAAGACTGCTTTCAATCCATTCCCCACCCAGCCTGTACTTGTGCTTGGGATTGTCCCTACCCAGGTGCAGGACCTCGCACTTGGCTTTGTTGAACTTCATGAGCCTGGCACTGGCCCACCTCTCCAGCCTGTCCAGGTCCCTCTGGATGGCATCCCTTCCCTCTACCTGTGTCCATTTAAGGCTCAGGGCAAACCCCACAGAGCAGGATTCCTATCAGCCCTCTCTCCCCCTCCCCCTTCCCTCTCAAGGGAGGATACAAAGGGAAAGGAGGAAGGAAGTGCCCCACACGAAATTTAAAGTTAAGACTATGAACAAAATTTAATAGGTAACAGAGATAAACAGGGAAAAGGAAATATGAAGGGCAGAGGGATATACAAGCATATACAAAACCAGCTCTCTGATGGGGATGGATTGTGCAGAGCACGTGGAGCCAGGCCCAGCTGCCCTGAGGTGTGGTCCCAGCAGCAGCACCGCCCAAGTGAGAAAGACAAGAGCACAAAACCCAAACTTCCTGTCCTTTTATAGAGTGTAGCAGGGAAGGCGAGGGAATACTAGTTGCCCTCTGACCCTTCAGGGTCCTAGAGTTACCAGGTGTTCGTCCCCCCCTCAATTTGTTGACTCTTAAACCACACCACCACCACACCACCCAGCTTGGTGTCATTGGCAAACTTGCTGAGGCTGCACTCAATTCCACTGTCCATATTGCTTACAAAGATGTTAAATAGCACTGGTCTCAGTACTGACCCGTGAGGGACGCCACTTATTGCTGCTCTCCATTTGGACTTTGAGCTGTTGACCACAACTCTTTGAGTGTGATCATCCAGACAGTTCATTGTCCAGCGAGTGGTCCATCCATCAAGTCCATATTTTTCCAGTTTGGTAGCCAGGATGTTATGTGGGACAGTGTTGAACACTTTACACAAGTCCAGGTAGATGATGTTGGTTGCTCTTCCCTTGTCCACTTGTGCTGTAATTCCATCATAAAAGGCCACCAAATTGATTAGGCATGATTTGCCTCTGGTGAAGCCATGTTGGTTACCAATCACCTCCTCATTTTCCATATGCCTTAGCAGGGCCTTCAGGAGAATCTGCTCCATGTTTTTGCCAGGCACAGAGGTGAGACCAACTGGCCTATAGTTTCCAGGGTCTTCCTTTTTTGCCTTTTTGAAGATGGGGGTGATGTTTCCTTTTTTCCAGTCAGCAGCAACTTCACCAGACTGCCATGATCTTTCAAATATGATGACTAGTGCCTTTGCAACTTCATCCACCAGTTGTCTCAGAATCCGCTGGTAACACGGCCTTGTGTACATGGACCTGGTCTTTGCTAAAAGTGGGCGGATCATCTTTCTCCTAGTCTCTATCTTTGCCTACTGGCACTGGGGTGGTGTGGCTAGAGCCTTTGCCGCTGAAGACTGAGGTGAAGAAGTCATTAAGTACCTCAGCCTTCTCCATATCCCTTGTGACCAAGTCTCTGTTTTCCTTCCAGAGAGGCCTTATCTTCCCTGGCCTTCCTTTTGTCACTGATGGGTGTTTTGGTTTGTTTGGTTGTGGGTTGGGTTTGGTTTGGTTTTTTTCTGGGTTGTCGGTTGGACACAGTGATCTTAGAGGTCTTTTCCAACCATGACAATACTATGATTCTACAATTCTCATTTCTTTCTTTCTAACCTCTTGAACATTACTGGTTTTCAGTATATTTGGCTAACATACCTACAGGGTTTTCCCTTTATGTAAGTTATCAACTAATTGCTATTAATACGAATAGAGTAAAAAAAAATAGTTACATTATTATTGGCTAGAATTTACTTATTTTCCTGACTTTTTTTTCAGTTTTGTTTGGGGTTTTTTTTGAGGGTGGGTGTTTGGGGTGGTTTTTTTGTTGTTTGTTTTGTTTGCTTGTTTGTTTTTCTGATCAAAACTGTAAACTCTCCAGTGTAAAGGCAGTGTATTTCCAGATTCCTACATCTTTATGGAGTTTTGAATATTACAGAATAAAAATAAATTGTGATAATAATTAGTAAGCCATTCATGTAAGTGCTGATTATCACTATTAAGGTGGAGTTAGTAACGGTTTTCTGCGAAAGTTCATTCTGAGTCAAAAAAACCTCCCTAACAGTAAAAACCACATCATGTCTTACTGCAGCCAAATATTTGCAAACTGAAGTTGCTGAGAGCGTAAGTGGTAACAATCATCTTGTAAACAGATGGAGCAGGCTTGTGTTTGTGAACTCTTGCCCTAGGAAGCAAGAGGGTAAAGGAAAGGAGGAAGGAGAAAATAGAACAAATGCTAATTATTGGCTATTACACACTATTGCCTTGCAATTAATGTGTACAATAGATCTCTAGAATTAGTCACCAAGTAATTCAGATACAGCAGGTAGGTGTCGTTTTGAAAATTGCCGTTGGATGTTTGTATAGTTTTTGGGTTGGTTCCTCTTTGTTAACTATAGTACCCAGTGTTACAGTAGTTGTTGAGTTGGTTCCTTTTACTTAGCCACAGTAAACAGAGTGCTGGAGTGGTGTGCTAGACCAAATTACATTCTATAAACAGAAATTTACACCCTGTATTTTCAATGGACCTGAAAAATCATTTAAAATTTGAAATAAAGAGTCTATATTTTTTATCTCTTTAAATCTTCTACTTTGAAATCCAGATAATTAAATCCATAGAGTTTGTGATGGTGTCTCAGTGTAGTCTAAAATTAAGATGAGAAGGTAATGCATTCAGAATGGCTGCTTTGCTGTGTGATAATGTTAAGTACTCCTCTACTTTAAAGAGTGAACTTGGTTGCAGAATATTTTCATTTTTGATGTTCTAGTATTCCCTATACGTCTTGTATGTCATTAATGCAGGTTGTTGGTATTCACTGCTAGTTTTTTTACATTCTGTTTCATAACTGGCAACATCACACTTTCCATATACAGCGAAATCCTTACTACTTTTGAACCTACTTAGGTAAGAAAAATTTTCTACAGGGATTCATATAGGAAATCTCTCTGTCATCTTGTTTATTACCTTATGCTTTCTGAAAGATGCTTCATTATTTTGCAGCATCCTAACATGCTTATCATATCTCTCGCAAACTCCACTGACTATTCCTCTAACCATTATAAATTGTCGACAGGCTATCACCAGTACAAGTCATCTGGGAACAACTTGAAGTCGGTGCCAGATGCTGCTATATTCAATGCCTCCTGCTCCAGTACAGAACTTGTGTTCAGTATACAGCCCGTGATGAAACTGGAAACACAACCTTTTGCCAGTTTAAAGAAGTCATCAAAAAGTAAGTGCTATTTTAGGATAAGGCTTAACAAATTTGACTCTGGATACTGCTACTCCTTTCATAGTTCAGTTTCCAGTATAAAACTTAGTGTCTGTGTTTGTTTCCATGCACAGTTTGATATCATGTCCACTATACCAAATGGCATGAATATTAAAAATAGGTTTCTACCTAAAGATTTTGATGCTAGTGAACCAGCTCCTTTATGGAGTATTACTTCATTAGTTTAGGGAAACGCTTATTTACTAAGGGATAAGTTTTATAAAAACTGTTATCTTACTGTTTGCTTGAGTCATAATTAGTTGCGGGCTTGAGTGATCAATGACGTCTAGTTGTCTTCATTGCAGTCTGATCACTGTACTCGACGCTGTGGACAGGCTTCTGTAGTGTTTGTATTCTCACTAATAAAGCCCCGCATTTACACAACAAGGTTTTCCAACATTTCAGAATGTAACAGTGAAATACACTGAACAATAATATGAGAATGTACAGTCTCAAACATATGTTTGCACGGAAAGCTATTGCTGTTATCGCGGCCCCTCTGTGCCACTGCTTATGTGGATACCTCTTTAAGCACTTCATTGCAAAGTCTGGTCACTTGTTCAACAAAGGTAAATTTGAAGTAGTTTAAGCTGTGGAACCAGGCTCAGATGTGCCAAAGTGTTCCCATAAAGCACTGGTAGCTTTTAAGTATCAGATCATCAATCTTATTTGTTATATCTAAGCACTCTAATACACAGAAACAGAGTAATTTCTCTTCAGCAGAACTTTTGAGAAGTGAAAAATTAGTTACTAGAAAAGTGAAGAAAAGAAAGCTACTTCCTCTGGCTTGGTTTCTTGTAGAAGACAAAGCATGACTACAAAGTTTCATTGACATATGTAGTCACAATCCCTGGAGAAATTTAAAAGCCATGTAGATGTGGTGCTGAGGGGCATGGTTTAGAGGTGACCTGGCAGTGCAGGTTTAACAGTTGAACTTGATGATCTTAAACATCTCTTCCAACCAAAATGATTCTATGATTCTAAGTTTATGGAGGATGGGAACTGCTTCTGATAAATCACTGGGAATGGCTTTAATAGAAGTTTCAAAAAGCTTTTTGAGGTGTTTGGAGTTCGCATGTTCTCTCTTATTTCAAGTGTGTTAAAAAGTCCTACAAACATATTCAGTGCTAAGCTAATATTCTATAGGTATCATCATTTAACCTGCTTTTTAAATTCTGTGGGAATAGTCTTATACTTATTTTGTTGTGAGTTACAGATGGAAATTGGGGGTTCTTATATGTACATGTATTTTAAACATATTTTATGATAATACAATTTATATACCTGCCAAAACTGAGCAGGACGTCACTTTGAGGAGGAAAATAAAAACAAAGGATAGGATTGAAAGTAGTATCTTTGACGGCAGTTTGTTGTAAATGGTTTTACCTCTTTGAATGTAGAAGTCTGAAAGCTACAATAAATTCATAATGTTTTTAGTTGGCTGGTACATACTGTTTTGGAGTAAGGGAGTAACATTGGTTGTCTTAGCCACAGTGATACTGCACCAATTGTAACCAGCCAAGATGACTGGGTTATTCAAGCTCTCCTACTTATTTATTTTAGAAAATTAGTTTGGCTCCTTATCAGGAAGTGACTTCAGTAAGGAAACATAGTAACTCAATTATCACATACTCCTTTTATCTAACTCTTCCAACAGAATATATATGAACTCCATGTAACAAAAACATTTATTTGCAGTTTCTTGTCTTCAATAACTCATTCATTATGTTTCACGCAGCATGATTCACCCTAGAAGGCCTATCTGGCATGGGGAAGGCATGGGGAAGAATGAAAAATTCTAAAAGCACCTAAAATATATCATTCCCTTGTAGGCAATGATGCTATTTTCAGGAAAAGTAGCTCAGTTATCTGTCTGGAGGAAATTCCTCCAGCTCCTAGGCCTTGCACCTTTTGTTCCTGATGGTCTTAGGACAACCAATCAGAAAATCTCTAAAGTGGGGACTCTATTGCCCCCAGGGCTGCTGTTACTTTTTGTCAAAAATTATTGCATTTGAATTGTTGAAATTACAAAATGTCCTCTAAAGATTGTTATTAATACATTTTAAGGAACTGAAATAATGATAAAAACAGGAGAACATTCAGAGAAATTCACAGTCACTGTTCAAAGTTCACACCCTTGCTGTCAGTGAGACGGAAAACAGCTATATAAGAGTAAATTCACCAAAAATATATGACAGACTGCAGAATTATCTTTCTTAAAAGGAAATCTAACTTTGGAGAAAGCCTCTGATGTCTATGGGTATTCTTTTTTTTTTTTTTTGACAGTTTTCGCTTTCTTTATTTCACATATTTAAATTCATAAGAAATAATTACACTTGAAGTTGGAAAGGACTAATTATTTTCCTTTTTTTCCCTTTTTAAAATTTTTTTAATATAAATGTAAAGTATAGGGGCCATCTGGGGGTTTTTGTGACTAAGAGTACATTACCTCTCCAGTATGCTTTTTATGTGTGATCAGCATTGTGCCAGCAATATTTGTTAAGCGCCCATTCTGCCTGTAACATGAAGAAAGCTGCAAGCAGAGCCTAGCAGTCCTGTGTTCATAGCTGGATATTTATTACTCTGAGGAGAAATATAGAGAAATGATAATCAGAACTTTGTTAAAGGAGATAACAAAAACATCCAAAGGACTGTGTTGTATGAACAGACTCAAAATAATTAAATAAATAAGAAAGGGAATATTTCCACTTCTGTGAAAAAAAAAAAAAAAGTAATTTGAAAGATAGCTATACCAGGTATTTTTCCAACAGTCGGTACTTTTCTGTGCTAATTTAAAGAAACAGGCAGAATACAAACTTGTGGCCTTTTGGACTTTTTGTTACAGCAGGCTAAAATTTGACAACTTCGCAGTGCTTCAGATATGTTGCTGAACACAAGGCAAACATAATAATCTAAGGACTTAGATAGAAACCTAGAAGAGGAAAGGAGATCATCACAGAGGCTCAGAAAAACACTGGAAAGAAACAGAAAAGTCAGCCTATACCTAATCAATAATATAATTTATGATACTGGATATAATAATCTTGGGAAAGAGGGGAATGTGCAAAGATTTGTAAGTATGTCAAAGCAAGCATCCTGCCTACTTCAGCAGACAGAGTGTATTGATTCCTTTGGAAGGATGCCTTCATAGAGGCATTTTTGCCTAACCTAACTGCATGGATCAGCAATCTGCTGCTTTGCTGTGGGATAAGAGCTGGACTGAGGTCTTGGTGACTAGTCTGAGTAGTTATGTTACTGAGACAACAAATGTAAACTTCAGCTGTTTGGAGTCTTTTCCAAGAAGGATACTGGCATAGTCCTGCTATAAGTCCAACTGGAGCTTTGCAGCTTGTGCATCATGGATACTAACAAATTTTAGTGCTATTGTAATCCAATAAAGTTTTAATCTAATTGAGTTGTTCTGCAGGGAAAAAAAAAAAAAAAGTCTGGAGTCATGGAAGGGCCACGTTGTTTGAAACTGTCTGAAGGGAAAAAATTTCTATTGCAAAAATTATCCTGACAATTTTTTCTCCTTTCCAAGAGTAGTCAGATGAGTGTTTTAGGTATAAAATCATGATTTGCATCTTGAATATAAAACTGAAATGGCTTAAGGATTAAAGTGCACTGGTGTGGTGGGTTGACCTTGGCTGAGCGCCAGGTACCCACCAAGTCACTCTATCACTCTCCTTGTCACTTCCCTCAGAACGACAAGGGGGGGAAGACAATAAGGTGGGAAGAGCCCGTAGGGTACAATAAAGGCAGTTTAATAGGAAGAAAAAGCAAAAAGCAAGCTGCGCATGCGCGAAGCGAAGCAAAGCAAGATCTTATTCTCTACTTCCCATTGACAGGCGATGTCTGGCCTTTCCCAGGAAGCAGGGTTTTCGTATGCGTGGCGGTTGCTCAGAGGACAAGAATCTTCACAAACGAATGACCGCAACCTCCTTCTTCTTTTTCTCGCTTTTATACTTGAGCTGACATCACACGGTGTGGAATATCTCTTTGGTTGGTTTGGGTCAGCAGTTCTGACTGTGTCACCTCCCAAGATCTTGCTCAACCCATCCCACTATGGGTGTGTGGGGGGGGTGGAGATGTTGGAAAGCCAGCCTTGGTGCTGTGCAAGCGCTGCCCAGCAGCAACCACAACATTGGCATCTTATCTGCCTCCCAGTACAAAGCCCAGCACCATAAGAGCTGCTCTGGGGAACACTAACTCCAGCTCACCCAAATCCAATACAACTGGCTAAAAGGACAAAGCACAAAGCACCTATTTGCTTTGAGTAACAACAGAAAACATGAAACAAACCCACAGTTGTCTTATTTTGCCTAAAACATGAATGCAGTATCAAATAAAATCTCAAACTATTGCTCAAGGTGAGAAACAAACGTGTTATTAAAGATGTTAAAACAAGGTGCTATTATGTCTTAAAGGGTGTTGCATGCATATCATTACATATATTGTCAGATGAAGAGTACTATATAAATTGGAAGAGGTGTTTGTTTAAAGGCATTGAGGACGTATGTGTTGTCCTTAGTACCAGAAATTAGATACATTTACATCATCTGCTTAATTACAAGTCTGTGTACTGTATAATGCTGTAACTCATGAGAAAAACTGTGAAGTAGGCATTAGCTGTTTTTCAGCTGCACTGGGACAGGATACTCACTAGAAGGGGTTGACCCGCAGAGTACATCTGCCTTGTTCTATGCAGTTTGTACATGGAATATTACAGAAACACTGATAATGTGGTTTTGGTGCTGAGAGGCCAGAGTTGTGCGAGGCCAGCCAGGTTTCTGAGGGCAGCTGGGGCTGGAGCTGTAGTCAGTAACATAAACTACTGCAGCATCATTCTTTCGAGTTCATTCAACACTGCTGTTACAGACTTATCATAAAACTTAAATAGTGTGTTCAAAGGGAGTTAAGAAAAACAAATCTATCCAGACCCGTTGAAAGATGACTACAGAATCTCAGGAAAACAGCTGGTAGGAAAGTAGAAGATTGCATTTAGAGCAAATCTGAATAGTACGTAGGACTGTGTTATGTATAAGATCGACCTACACTGCAATAGGGATACAAAACCAGAGATTGGCACCAGCAACTAAAGTATCTGTGGTGAGAATAGTTTTATTCTACTGACTTTGAAATGATAGTACAGGTTGACAAAATGAAAAAAATCAGGGAAAAATAAACCCAAGAAATGTTTGCTATAATAACAAAAGACCAGAGAGAGGGGAACATGGGAAATTGTAGGATTTCAGAATTTTACTTTTTGTGTTCTGTATTTTTTCATGAGTGTTAGATATTTTGGTTTTCTGTTTCATATTTTTTCATGGTCTCTTAATGATCTCTCCCAGAAAAATAAGTTCTAGTGAACAACTTCAACTTATTCTAAAAGAAAATAACTGTTTCCTTAACTATTTCCTCAATATTTGGAAATTGTTACGCAGTAAAGAACTTTAAAAAAAATAAAAAGATTAAACGGATTAATTTCCTAGAGGGGATTCTAGTTACTATGTTTCTTCTGGAGTGATGGAAATGGAGTTTAGTCTGCCACATTTGTTTGATTGCCATTCAATTTAGAACCTGATCTTTCATATCCTAACAAACCACCTCTCATGGGGACCTCAGCAGCAAAATGAACAAGCAGCAGCAATTCTGCATCCGCTCCATATGAATGGCACTGATTTCCACCAAAGAAAGAGTGCAGGTCTGGCATAATTCTATATCAGCCTTGTTATATGCCATATTTCTCTCATTTGAATGTAGCCTGGCAAACGATAGAGCATCAGAAGCATCAGAAGCTTGCACAGGTAAAGACAGTCTTGCAAATTTCAAAGGATTTGATTGCTTAGAGTTTTTTACTGCTTGAAAGCTTATTAATTAATGCTTTCACTTCTCTGATAGAAAATCACATTATATGTGTATGACCTAAATGGAGAAAAGAATGGGTTTGTTTCTTTGTCTCCATGTAGACTGTCTCTTGGGTGATAATTTCATTGTCAGATGCATTGAAGTATATTGAGTTCCTGGGAATAAAGCCAAAGTTACTGGGGAATTGGCTTGAGTATATAGCCTTCCTTAATGCTCTTGCGAACACTAGTTGCAATTTGTGTGCATTTGTAAAATACACGTACACCCACACATAGATTTTTAGTGATGCCTTTTTTGAAGCCTTAAGTATAAGCTTTCTGCAACATTTTTTTCTTTGTGCCTTGCAGCAATTCCAGACATCTTTGGGTTTTTTTGTCTAGAAAAATGAGAAACTAGTACAATACATTTTTACTACCATGACTGTTTACTGAATGGTGAGATTAACCAAATATGGAGTCATGTGGCAACTGCCCAAGAATAATAATTTTTAGCACAAAATTATTTAACTAGGACCTAATATAGGAAATGCTGATTTATGGATTCAAAATACACCCTAGAGTCTTGGAGATCCTTATGTTTTGCTTCCCTATTAGCTACTGACGGGACAACTGCGCTTGGAAATTTGTCAAAGTAGATATTTCAGAAAGATTATTTATAGTTAAAACATTTTGTTCCAACACGAATAAAGCAAATTGAGAATAAAAACAACCGACCGTCTTTTATTCTAGAGGAACAGTGTCCACAAGTGGTGTTCTGGATCAACTAGTCTGGAATAGCTATTGCAGTTAACAGTCAGTGTATGGAGTACTTGCTCATGGGTCCTGTAGCAGCTTTTTAAAAAAAAAAGACATTAGATGTTGAAAAGAACATCTTGGCTCTTAGAATAGAGACAAGATAGACTCAAAGGAGACAAGAAAATTAAATAAACGAAATATTTAAACAAAAGAGGACCGGAATATGTCTGGCCCTGTTCCAAATTCACATGAGAGGTAGAAATCTCAAGGAGCTCTTTTCTTGCAGGTGTTTCTATATGGCTTACAGGAAAGAATAAGAGAATAATCCAGCACCAGACAGCATCAACTAAAAAGGATACCTGAGCTACTTTACTGTGAAGACAGCTGGGTGCTCACAGACCTTCACTGAACTGGCAAGTAAAAATGGATCTTGTCATAAGTATTTAAGTTCTGCACATGGCTTTCTGGACCTCTGACAGGACAGGTGCACCTCTGTTACACTCCTATTGCAGGCTTCAGTAGGTCTGAGGTTCCCATCTTCTTGTGATTGCAGATATCAGAGGCAGTTAAACTAAGCTGTAGATGAATTAACTGAATCTCAAAGCAAAGAGGAATAATTTTAACGACACATAGTTGGAGGGGATATAATATTGTAATTCCCTATCACATGACCATGCTAAGTATTTACAGATGATGAAGTAAGCTTGCAAAAAGAAAATGACAAGTTCAAAGCAAGTGGGGAGAAGCAAGAACTGTTTTGCAGATTTGTGCTTTCTGTCATCATTGAAATGAGAATTTGCTGCTCACCTCATGTAATTGTTAGTGAGAGAATCTCACATTCTTAATTTTAAACTGCTGTTTATATTGAATGATAATACTGTACATCAGAAAAAGTCTATTTGGCCTTTCTCTGCATTCAGAAGAACGCACTGACTCATATTCCATGTATCCTTAGTATGTCCTTTGAGCTGCAATGTTTGAAAAATAGAGTATAAAGAAGATGATGCAGTAATACCTGCCAGGATCATCCTATAAATTTAAATACCACTTTTACATGATTAAGTGTAATCTTGAACCTGTAATTATCAAGCTTTGAGCTGCAATGTTTGAAAAATAGAGTATAAAGAAGATGATGCAGTAATACCTGCCAGGATCATCCTATAAATTTAAATACCACTTTTACATGATTAAGTGTAATCTTGAACCTGTAATTATCAAGCAGCAGAGCATTATCTGACTGTTCAAAGTCACACTGGGTCCAGAAAAGGAGATTCACTTACAATATCTTGGAAATTATTGTAATGAGGCATCAGTGATGTAAACCCTCTAATTTTAGTAACTCATTTTTGCCAGGTACCCCTCTGTTCTTTCCAGTTGCACCCTGAAGCCAGATATACATATAGTGATTTTAATACATCATGTCTTTTGGTTTGTTGTGGAACTGGAAACATAATTCAGTATGCCTAGAAAAGGTTATAATTTAGGTGTTAAGAGTTTTCTGAAAGCACTGTTGATTTTTCATTGTGATTTTGATGCACTTCAGAGCATATTCTTCCCCTTTGTGGTAAATTATTTGCAACTTGAGAAAAACTCTGATTCTTTAAGTGTGTGTTGCTAAACAGGCAGCTTGTCCATGAGTATGCATAGCCAAGTAGCATGCCTTTGATTACAGAATGCACCACTATCACCAGTTTTTAAAATCTGATGTTTTTCCTGCATGTGGATGATAGGAAACTTTAAGAGATTAATTCTAATAAATGTTTTGAAAGAAATGTATAGAACTTCAAACAAAGATAGTGCAGAACCTATAGGAAAGTTACAATGAACACAGAGGATGAGAATCAGCTGATCAAAATGCATTAGTTGAGATCTATGATCTCATAGTGGTTATTAAAAAGCTGGTGAATGGAACATGCCAAAAAGGTGTTCCATGGGTAGAATACATAGATGCTGCCCATTTGTGAACGTGAGAGCATACTAATTCAAGTGTTAGGTGGAAGCAGGCAGGGCTAACTTGTTTTTGTTTTTTATTGTATAATGATGTGAATCTGCATGTATTTAATCCAAATCCATACTACTTACGTACATTTTAGAGTTCAGACTGAACCATTGCTACACTAGTCATTCTCATTGTATTCATGTATTGCTGCTTTCAGCTGAAACCAAAGGAGACATTAAAAAGGAAAGTATTTTCAACCTTGAAAAAGATTGTGTTCCCTTTTAGAAAGTTAGGTTGGTCTAGATATCTTATTTACACTGCTTTACTTAAGTCTATGAGAACTTTCTTAGCTAGTCTAGAAATAGGAGATCATATTTAAACTACACAGTAAATACTGCTTTAACAGAAATAGGAATTATTTCTTAGCATGCATTGTAGGAATCTGGGTTGGATGGCTAAGTAGTTCATCATGCAGAATCACCATGGTTAAAGCCAGATGATGTTATGCTGTGAACAAAAGAAAGGGCAAGGGTAGTTAAGGAAGGAAAGGGAAAAAGAGAAGAATGTGTACATGTGTCACTGTCTTATCTTTTCTCTTAAGCATATGGGACATGCCCAATGATGCTAATGGCAGAAGCCTCAGGCTCCTGTTTAACTTTTCTTCTCATCAGCACTGGAGAGCAAGTGGAGAATGTCTGTAAATAGAGGAATATGCAGTTTTTCTTTAGTCTAAAGTACAATTCTTTTGCAATGATGGAGACACTCTTTTTGCAATTCTTAAATCACCAATAGTCCATAACTGTATAAGGTTTTGTGGGCTTTTTTTGGGGGGTGGTTTGGTAACACAGCTCTATAGGCTTTGCATGCTAATATTGTCTTGGTGTATTTACAGTATTGCCAATGGCTCATGGGGCATTCATCCCGTCTATGTATGTTTAGTAATTCTAGGTTTTATTTATTTTGTTCTTCTGCTGGATAAATTCTTAGATTTGTCTGACTTTCAACTTGCAGCTGCCACTGCATGTAGAAACTGATAGGGATTCCTTTTCCGTTCAGTTGTTTCAACAGCATTAAAAAGGCATAAGCAAGGTCATGGACTTTACTGCACTGTGTGGCAAAGACACTGCCAGTTTAACAGTGGTCCCTGTCCAATGCACAAAGGACCTTCAGGAACACTGTCTCTGCTACAGGCACACGTTGTCAGGTTTCATTTGCCAATATTAAGATAGGGAACTAAACAAATACATCCTTGTATTCAAGCTTGTTTTCTACTTTCATAATTTGTGCAGTTCCTGATGTACATATTTGCTGTAGAACTTTAGAATTCATGCCTAAGCTCTGCCCCAGACTCTGGCCATAGGCCCACTGGCAACTTCAAACCACTTCTTTACACAGAAGAGTATACTCATCTAGGTCAGAGAGAAGGGAACCAAGAGCACAAGCATGAGGCTTGTGCTCTTGGACCACAATTGCCCCTGCAGAGCAAAAATCTTGGCTTAGCTTGCCTTCATCCCAGGTGACTGCACTCATTGTGAAAACTTGCTTTAACCAAACAAAACCAGTGACCACAGGACCTGTGTTCACTCACCTCTTTTTCCTTTGCTGCACTTTTTTGTTTGTCACTGATTGTGCAGCCTGAATTTCCAGGAATCAGAAATTAACTATAATGCACTTTTTCAGCAAACATGCTTTGGGGGCTTTGATTTTTCTGTATTTATATTCTGTTAATTCACATAAAACAATGTATTAAATTTTACGTGAGTTAGCACTAATCAGAAGATGTTTTTCTTTGAAATAATCATTAGGATTGCAAATATCTTTACAATATAATGTGTGCGTTTTTATTTTGGGTACTATAGCAATCCTGTACATCTCAAATGAAATTTGAACTCTGTGTGGATGAAGTTATGTTCTTCATTGAGGCAGTATGTTTTAAAAGCTATTAAAATATACCGCTGTGCAATGATAGATAATTATTCTAATTATAAACAGGGGGCCATCAGTGTTTCTAAACTCTATATTTGCTGTTTCTGGCCTGGTAGAGTAGCTGGTGGTATAGCTCTGCATAGTCCTCACAGCAGCCTTCAACAGCCTCATGACTGCTAGCTGTGGAATGCCCGTATCTGCACATCCACCTGCTTCTCCCCATCCTCCACTTGCCTAGTCTAGTTTCAAGTATGGGTTTGAACACAAGTTGTTGCTCCAAACAAGACATGGTATGCAAAACTCTGCATCATACTGGTCCTTTCTCAAAGGGTAATAACGACTCTCAGTGAGTAAAGAGCCCACGCTGTAGTCCAATGCTAGACACAAAGAAGCTTACTCATGTTCATTGGAGTTTTAATTTTAATTCTGTTACTTCGCCTTCAATGTGCAGTAGATCAGTTTGCAGGCTTAGTGTTAACAATGGGAATAAGTCACTTTGGCAGCTATTTGGTCTATTAGTTCAAAGTGAATTTTGTATTTTCTTTACACATTTTTATTTTTTGGGATCCAATAGCTATAAAAATCTAAAACTTCGAAGTAGAACTTTTACTTTGATGGTGACTGCCATTACTAGGCTATGCCAGATATACTGGTAGAGCACTTGGAATATTTGCAAAGGCTGCAATCTTCACATGTTGCAGAGAGTGTAATGGTATTCTGTGCAATAGGTGACATGAAATTGGTTGCTTGGTGGGGTTTTTGGTTTTTCTAGTGTATTTGTTGGTGTATTGCAAAGCTGCTTGTGCTGATACAGCATTTCTGCTCTTAAAATTATGTATAAAATGTATAGAATTGCTGGTTACTCTCAGCAATGGAGGTTAGTATGCTATACTTTATTTTTCTTCCAGGAGCAAAATAGTGTTTACACGATTTTAGGTGCCCATACTCCAATGGCAAATGCAACTATTGATGTCATTTGTGCTACTTTTCTGCTGCTGGGCATAAGGACAAAATGTACATAGTAACATTTGCATTTGGGAGACTGGCTTTACTTCTTTCTTTATAGTTACTTATATAAAATAATAAAACAATAGTTAAATGTAACAGTTTGAACTCTGCAGGCACAGAGACTCTGTATCACCAAGAAGCAGTAAGCGGCATTAGTAGATACTGGTAGAAAAGAGTAAGCCATACATTTAGCTGGGGAAATGGAGTAATAGACATAAATTAATACTAGTAGAGACTGTTAACAATTTCCCCTGACTGACATTCCATCCTAGGAACTAGAGAGTGACAACCTGGAATTACATGTTTCTGCTCAAAATTGGAATTGGAGTTGGGAAATTATGCATTTGTTGATTAGGCATTAGCACACCTTAAATATAGGTATCATATATACAGTAGTAGTAAGACCCCTGTATATTCAAATACTGCTCCGCTTAATTAGGCAGACTTTGCTTTGTTTTTTTTTTCTTTAGTGCATTTCTTTGTCTCTGGATTGCTTATATACTTTAGCTGAAATGGAGAGTTCAGAGTGAAGTTGTTTTAAAGCCCTAAGACAATGATTTCTTCCTGTTTCTTCTCCACTCTTAAGGACTACCACAAAGCCTTTACTGACATCCAACCTCAAAAGGATTCTGTCTCACTTAAAGCAAATAGAGGCATACATTTTTTTTTTTTTAAAGATTTAAAAAAATACTGTTCTTTAGTTTACCAAGAAATAAACGGAGTTGGGCTAAATGCTTCAGTCTAATACAACGTTCCCTAACACAGTTTCTGCATTATTTTGAGCATTTTTTAAAAGTCAGTCACAATTCTCTGGTTTGTATACATCTCCCTTCCAAACCGTGAAGAGACCCTCCCTCTGCTGTCTTCTAGGGTGGTTACAGCCCTGTGTGCAGTGCAAATATACTCTCCTTTCTATTATCTTGTCTCCTAAAACCACCACCCCATAAATCCCTTAAACTCTGTAGTCTAATTGTTTTTAAAAAAGGTTAATAACCCGTTTATTTATTATTCTGGTTGAGTACTTACTTTCACTTTTGTGTATATACTTTCACTTGAGTACATACTTTCACTTTCTCCCAAAGGTAAATACAGGAAAAAAATAGCTGGTTGTTGGGTTTTTTTCTTCCCCCGGAGCTCCTGAATAATTGAGGTCCTCCATCATTCCATGTCCTAAGCACAACTTTATTCCATCAGTTGGGCACAGACCACATCCCAACAGTATCACTGGTTAAATGACTTAAACCATCTTTCAGCTTGTTCACACAGATTCTTTCTACTGTGTGTAAAGGATTTGAAAAGTTTAGATTTCAAAAAACGAGAATTAAAAGTGCAGTGTATTTACCAGCACTTATTTGCTGGTTTGGTACAGAGTATATACTAAAGTGATTTAGGCAACTTACTTAGAAGTATATAAAAATAATCAAACTAGTCAGTCATAGATTATTCCAGTTATAACTATTGCATCACAACACAACAGAACTGAAATTTAATCATTAATTAAGGTGAGAATTCTAGCTGTATTTCTGTCTGTTCTGGGTTATATGTCCTCCCATTTGGAAATAAGTTAAGGGTGTAGGGCCATGCCAACTCCTACTTACAGCAAGCCCTTTAATAGCAAGTTACTAAGTGTTAGTTTGGGGGCATTGTTTCCCTCTCAATCGAAGGTTTTTGTGCTATCTTAGCTTTTAATCTTGTATCACAAGGAAACTGTAAACAGTCACCGTATGTGCTAATTTGTAACTCAAATCTCCAAAATGAGGACATTCAGGCTACCTAAGTGCACTATTGGTCTGCTTTTTACAGCTCTAAATCAGCTAAATACCAAAGAACTACATTTGTTTGTATATCTAACTAAGATTTTTAACAATTCTAGATGGTGATTTCTTGTATACCTTTTAATCAAAGTCTGCTGAAGGAGAGGAATTTTCTGGCATTTCTTGAGCCATGATCCAGATCTTTGGTTCACCCAGACATAAAGTCTAGGAACTTTAAGTCTGGGTCTTTAAGGCTCAGTCTTTAACTGAGACAAAAAAAAAAAACATGCAGAGAGGTTATGGGTTATTCTAAAGTTGTTTTGATAGATTTTTTTTGCAGGTATGGTAGAAACTCACTCAAATAAGTTACTGAAAAAAAAAAACAAAAAGAAAAAAGAGAGGTTATGTTTCACTCTGGAAGCAGGTAACAGCCCAGCTCTACATTTAATGGGATTTGCTCAAAGACGCACAAAAAGAACACCTTCCCAGTTTGGTCTGACTGAGCAAGTGAAACAGAATTCCTGCAAACTACACTTGCACACAGAGGCCTAAACACCATGTGTCGTCACTGCAGGTCAGAGTACTCTTAACCAGGTTAGTGTATGAAACTTAGACCCACCACAGTGCAGGGAGACTGGAACTGGCCCCATATAAGTACAGGTAAAAAGCTTCCACACAAGAGCTACTACACCTTGTTGTTATGTTGCTAGGGACAGTATCCATGCTGAACGGCAAGTTGGATGAGCGATGAGTTGCACAGTAAGTGCCCATGTACTTTGGCATTTCCCCTGTCCATATTAGAGTGGTTTGGTCATATAAGCTGGTACTGATGTTAGGAAGCCAAATTTTCTGTAAGCATTAATAACTTTTTATTAACATTCAGAAGACAAGACATAGAAATACGAAGCTTTTTGAGTAAATAATTTTAAGTGCAGGCATTTTATATATATTGTATAAACTTTATCCAGAAATGCAACATTTTACTATGCATTAAAATGTAAGTATTAAATAAAGACTTAATACTGGAATAATTATTAGTAACTTTCTCCCTGTGTTAATATTTAACACACAGTTATCTGTGAAAGCTTAGTTTAGCTTTGTTATTTCCTTATTACAGCACAAGAGATCAGAATAAATGTAGTAATAGTTTATTGATAACAAACATAATACTTCAGCAATTAATATGCCTGATGATTTATATGAACAAAGTGAAAATAAAACACAACCAAAAAATAACTTCATATTTTTTCCATTTCATTCTTAGTGTAAGCAATAAATACAATGCTGTAGCTTCTATTAATCTTATTTACATAGTACTATATTTGAATGTTGCCTGGTTTCCAGCCCAAATGTTTCATGACATGAAAAGGAGTACGTGTTGTAGCATTTCTACATGCAAATACTGTAGTAGATCATCACAAAGAAAAAATACAGAGCATCGATGCAAAAATTAAAAAAAAAACAAATCAACAAACAAACAACTGAGGGCACCCTGCAATAGAGTATTTCATTAATCAGAGACAGTAGCATTAAAAACAGACATTCCCTCTTATAGAACACTAACGTGCTGGTATTACAGATAACAAACAAAACAACAAAAAAGAGCAAATAGTAAGAAATAAGTATTTGTACATTCAAAGGAATCTCACAGCCCCACCAAAGCAGAGTTTACTTCCGTCACAGAGAATACAGATAAGGACTATAGCATTCTTTAAGGCAGAAAATAAGCCATGAGATACCAGTGTAAGGATATGACTTTAATTTATTGTGATAGAAAAACATTTTAAGAAGCAGAAAAACATTCTAGGCACTTCTGTATGCTGTGATTGTCCACCTAGAAGAAGGATGATTTCTGTGGAAAAACAATTTCCTAAATTACCATTACGAGTTTCTCTAACAGAGGACTGGGAGCATTTAGCAACTAGTACTTTGCATTAAATGATAAAAACGTGTAAGCTATTACATTTGAACTGCCTTGCTGAAAAGGAAGCTTAATTTAAAGTCTAATACTGTATCACACTCTAAACCATCACATACATTTTAAATACAACCCACCAGGTACCACTGAAACAATTGCCCAATATTATGCCATAAAGGACTTCAAAGCACTTTTTTAATGGACAGATGTCTGCCTGGGCTTTGATTCTCAGCTGGTACCCATTGAGTCTGAAAATGAAACTCAAGACAGAATTATACCAGTCGATGATCTGGTCCCCTATGCGTAATGCTGCTACACCAGAGCAGGGATTTTCTGCACTACTGATATTTTCAGAACATTGTACAGATTTTAAGTAACACTTAGAATAGCAAGTAGAGCTGTAAGTAGCCTCTAATCACGTTGTAGCTGATACTGTTACTGTCTTCTTATAGATTAAGAGATGGTGACATCTGACCACCAGACTTCACGCTATTCTAAAGTACAGAATCCAACTGATTTTCAAATCATTCCCCATCAATTAACCAGACAGCCTTGCAGAAGAACAGAAATTTTGATTTGTGCGTCTGAACTGAGATTCTATATAATGAAACTAAATCGCTAATAAAACACTTTTGGAATTCAAACTCCAGGTGTAAGAACTGTAAAAAAAACTACAAAAAGGTGCAAGTGTTATGAACTTACCACAGCTTCCTAAAGTTTCCCCTGTAAATACAAAGCATTTAAAGCCTTATGAAGTCACAAATCAATAAACACTGTGACAACAAATTAACTAGATGCTAATGAAGCTTACAGAAAGGCTACTGACAACAATGTTTAAATGTTAAAATCAAGTTGTTCATATACAAAATTTAAAACTGAAGTGGTCTCAAAACAGTCTTTGGGGTTTTTTTTGACTGGCATACATGCACCAGATACACATTAATGATGTAACAGTTTATCAGCTCCAGCATATAGTTTTCCTCTACTTCATTTTGTTTTTTCCCTGCTTGAAGTAGACTTACCTGCAAAATAAACCAATATTTAAAAAAACCCAACAACTTATTTTTGTGATTTTTAGTAAGCCTTGTCTAAACTCACTTCATATCATGTCTTCATTCTTGAGTATTTTTATCATTTCTTTAAAGCATAAATATTTACAAAAACATGGATTGCCATTAAGGACACATTTTCTCAAGACCTCCTCATTTTCAGTGAGACTTGATTCACCAGTAGAACCAAAGAAACAACTTATCAAATACTACTCTAAATTAAATAACTTAGAGAGAGATTCAGAATCAAGCATGCCAAAATAATATTAAAATTCTCAATCCATAGCGTTTTGAACCTTTATAAGACAAACTTTATATTGGATTTTCCAAATAATGACAATTACTAACATTAGTTTGCTTTTTTTCATATTTATCTTATACACTGGCTTTAAAGGTGGCGTGTCATTTGCACTGCGTTCAGTCTTGTACACTTTTCTCAGTCAAAAAAAGCCACAAAATTAATCACAACTTTGCCCCAAGAATGAAGGAATAAATTACCAAACATATGGCCAGAGAATATATTCAAAAATAAAACAAGACAACATGACTACAACAAGCTTAGCACATAATCTTTTCCCAGTTGAGTCAATTTGTTAAGCACACCGTGAAGTTCCATCAGTTTCAATTATGTATTAGTGTCTGGAATGATTTACAGTTACCCAGATCACTAATTTTCTTTCTGGCAGAATGGCCTCATTGGTCTTCTCCATGGTAAAGCCAGTAAGAAAATTCCAGAAACTTGAGGAGAAGGAGACATATACCCCTATATATGTAAAAAGGGTTTAAATAAAATTGCTCAAAGCTTACTGTAAAGTATTATATTACAGTACGGAAGTGAGCGGAGTCTCAGACTAGCACTGGTGTCCCTATGGTCAACTTAAAATAGTGGAGAAACAAACTGGCTAAACCATCAGTATCTTGGAGGTATCTCAGGCTACCTGTTGGGCTTTTCTGGCAGTCAAAGGCTGGACACAAAATTAACCTGGACAATCTGTTGTTATTATTGCACCTACTTTAACCATATTCCTTTGTTCTGTTTTAGGCTGAATTAAGACAATACAGTACGTTTTTTATAAGATTCTATAGGCAAATGAAGTGGCTTCAACGCGATACAGTCATACAAACTTCCAAGAAAGTAAGAAATCCCTCATTGATTCCCTTTGTACAAAAAAATGCCAACTTTGTCTACACAGTAGAAACTGAAGAGGCAAAGTTTGTATCCTTACATAAATGCGCATTCATATATAGATATATATGTACAGATGTCCGTAGTATATAGATACACAGAAACACAAACATATGTATATATGCATATATATACATACATATGAAAAATGTGTTGATTTAGTTTGACTCATTCAGGAGAATAACATATCCCAAGTTAGGTAAAATCTTCTGGCCATGAAGTCATTAAATTTGGAGCCCGTGAGGGTAAGGAGACTAGCACATGCCAAGCCTGTGACTGTCAACCATACAGTTTTTCAGTTTTTAAAACAACACTCTCCGTGTCGTGGTAGCCCTTTCCATTTAAATGTTCACTGGTGCAGTCATGATTGTAGCTGTAGCCTTGAACGTCGCTGATTGACGACACAGTGTAGGAAGCAGTGCGCATAGCATCTGAGTGGCTGAAGCTGTGTTCAAATTGGATTTTGTACTGATTCCAGTGTCTTCTCAAAACGGCTTGGACCTATGTCAGAAAACAAAAAGAAACGCATATAAAGGATGTTGAAAGATCTCATTGGCCTTCGCCCTTGGATGCATAAGTACCGTAATAAATGCATCTAGGCAAATGAGGTAGCAAGGCTTCAGTAATTCTGGAAAATGGTGATGCCTACATGTGACCTATCGCACAAGATGCTCTGAAAGATTTACAGTTCAAGTAGGCATTATTCTTTGGCAAATTTGGTGTGAAATATTAACATTTTAAATTGTAGTGTACTAGTTGCTCAGGAAAAGCACAGGTTACAGGAGGAGCAGCAGTAACACAATTTTCAGCTTCCTCCCCCGTGGACTGAAGTCCAGTGTGGATAGATCAGATTTACAGGTGGAAAAGGTCATTTCTATGCACAGTTATTTTCAAAAGGCCACAACCTCAACAGCTGTAAATTCTTATACTCTCAACAAACCATAATTTGTATTTGCTCTGGTTCATGCACAAGGAAGCCTTTCTTGATTTATAATTGTAACTTAATCAAACAAATAGAAGGACAATTTCACAAGCTCCATATTTCTACCAGGGTTAAAAATAAAGCTATTTTATCAAACAGCTGAAGGCCACAGCTGATTTACATGTTTCCACCTAAAGCATGTTATGTTTATGGTAGCCTTCCTCTTTTACAATATGGTTAAACACCCGTGCGTATTAGACTGATCAAGTGTCAAATTTGTGAAATTCACATGGAATTAGTCTTTCCATGAAGATGCCAAGTGAGGAATGCTAAGAACGGTCATAGCTATTGTTGCTTTTTAAGAGGGTTTTTTTTAATGTTAAAAAAACTGCACACAGATCATGAATATTTAATTTCCCATTCAGCCAAACTTGATACACAAAATATTCCTGCATTGATACTGGCAAGAAATGCTGGGGGGACTCTCACAGACTTATCCAGCGGTGCACCCCAAACCACAGGCCTCATTCACAAATGAGACCTTCATTTCACTTTGTTACACACAAAATAACTAAATGGTGAACAGTTATTCCCCCAGTTAAATGTGGATATTGTGGGTAAATATTTTTAGGATTTTCCATATGTCTTCAGGGTTTCCTTTGTGTTGGTTTTACATTTCCCTAACACAACGGCTTCTTTTGTCTAATTTTACTCTGGCTTTAATTATCAAAATAACAAGAAATAGAAGAAAAGGGATGTAACTTTTAGACTTCCTCCAGTCTGGTATCCGAATCTACTATTTAAAGAAGAACGTCATATTTCTCAAAGTCCTTATAAAGAAAATGAAAAGGGGTAAGAAAAAAAGTATCAACTGAGCAAGATAAGAAATTAGTATTTCAGGGCAAAGGAGATGCTCTTTTAGTGTTCATAAAACCCTTCCAACCCACTCCAAACATCTAAATACAAATCTACAAACACGAAGAAATTGAGTGTCTTAATACTTCTGAATATATAATCTTATTGCTCTTCATATCAAAATTCTGTATTTCTTCTGAGTCTAAATGGAGAGTTGCTTCATCACAGGAAGTTTTTGATTAATTAATTTGCATTGCATAGCAATATATAGCCTTAAATCTTCACACAGGTTGAATACATTTCCTGTAATCCTCATAAAGCCAAGACAAGAGGCATATTCCAAGTTCCACCTTTTCCAAGAAGGAAGCTTGGAATTTATTTTTAGCTCCTATCTATTAATCTGTGCATATCAATAAGTTATGTTCCATTTTTTTCCTTTCCATAGTTAATTGCCTTAATAAGATTACCCTTTTATTGCAGACACAAACAAAAAATTACATACAGGACAATTTTCACTTTAGACAAGATGGGCTTGAGATCATTGAATCATAGAATGGTAGAGGTTGGAAGGGACCTCTGTAGATCATCGAGTTCAGCCCTCCTGACAGAGCAGGACAGCCCCAGGTCTCTCAGCCTTTCCTCATAAGAGAGATGTTCCAGTCCCTTAATCATCTTTGTAGCCCTTCGTTGGACTCTAGTATTTCTCTGTCCCTCTTGAATGGGGGAGATCAGAAATGGACACAATAATCCAGATGTGATCTCATCAGGGCAGAGCAGAGGGGGAAGAGAACCTCCCTGGATCTGCTGGACACACCCTTCTTAATGCACCCCAGGATGCCACTGGCCTTCTTGGCTACAAGGGCGCATTATTGACTCATGGATAACTTATTGTCCACCAGCACTGCCAGGTCCTTCTCCACAGAGCTGCTTTCCAGCAGGTCAGCCCCTAACCTGTACTGGTGCAGGGGGTTATTCCTCCCCAGGTGTAGGACTCTACACTTCCCCTTGTTGAACTTTATTAGGTTCCCATTTGCCCAGCTCTCCAATCTGTCCAGGTCTCGCTGAATACCAGTACAGTCTTCTGATGTATCAGCCAGTCCTTCCAGAGATGGGAAAATGTTGGCTACTGCAACTAAATAGCTTAACCAATCTCAAGAAGCTCTTCACAGAACTGGGAAATAAACTAGACTTGCCAAATTGACTTGACTTGCCAAAGAAGCCTTGCGCTCAGGGTCCCCCCCTTCTTCCTGGTTACTTCAGTAACACTTGTTTGTTCATCTTATTTTCAATCGTTAATAATATTTGTAAGCCAGTCCTAAAGGCTGTCAGTCCCCATTGCTCAAGAGAGCCATCAGTACCCCTGCAAGACAAGTGCTTTCAGGCTGCTTCTAGGCAGAAGACAATCTGGTTTTAGCTCACTCTCTGGCCAGAGACAGATGGCTATAAATAGTGCTTCCTGTGTGGGCAAACAGCATTTTCTCTGCGCCTGCCCCAGCACCCATCATGCTCTCCATACAGTTCTGACTAAGCCATGTATTTCTAGCATTCTTCCCACAGCCCCTCTGTTATTGCTGAATCAGTGTTTCATCCCTCTCCTACTACATGTCTGTTCTTGCGAGGTGTTACATCCTTCATTTATTATGTGTCTTTCAGTCTTCTCTAAACCATACAATCATTTATGGAAGATCAGAAATCTCAATGAGAGAATTAATGTTCACCACTAATTACATGCTGTTTAATAATATGCATGTCTACCCATGAAGTGAAAACAGAACATTTATCACTCTTTCCTCAGCTTTGACCAGTCACACAGAGCTCTAAATCCTCTTACAAGGAGTAGCACTTTGTTATAAGAAAAGGTATTAAGCAATGCATTTAATGAAAGAAAGTAATGTAATAAATATAATTCCGTTTTTTCAGTCATCAACAGAGATGCCCATTCCAGCTGGAAGATTCTTGATATCTCGCTTTATTAGTTAGTAATGGCTCTTTTTGATGGCTTTTCATGAATGGCTCCTTCCAATCAGCTCTTTAACATACTAATAGCTTAGTGTTCAATATAGCTCTGTAGCCAGCAAGGAGTGAAAAAAGAAGCCCACAACATAACCTCGTCTATTGATAAAGGGACTGCATAATCCTATAGATCTGAGGCCATAAGCTGTACCACAACGTTTCTATAGACCAGTGGAAGGAAAGAAAAAAAAACCACCAAGCCCCACAAACCTTACATGGATAATGTAGGTCATTATTATCACTTCTTATTAATAGCTCAATAGGAATCTTTCCACTGATTTGTTAGTGAGCTGGGACGAGCTTCTCCTCTGACTGCAGCCTGTGTCACTCCCAAGGCTGTTCTAGTCCAACTCAAACTGGAAAACATGATGAGGTACTCGAGAAGCATCTTACTCTGTGGGATACTGGGACATATGCAGAATGATAGTGTCCTTCAGGAAGCCCTGCCACAGAAGATAAAGATGAAGGGTTTGCACATACACCCTTGTCTGGAACAGGTTTGGGACAAAACAGAATGTTTATCACTCTTTACTCAGCTTTGACCAGTTAGTTACACAGAGCTGTAAATTCATCTTAGGAGGAGCAGCACTTTGTTATAAGACAGGGTATTAAGCAATGCATTTAATGAAAGAAAGTAATGTAATAAATATAATTCTATTTTTCAGTTATTAACAGAGATGTCCATTCCAGCTGGAAGATACTGAGTGAGAACACTTTATTAGTAATGGCAGTGGGTGTCAGAACTGGAACTGACAGACCATCCCTGGCTTTGCTGCTCAAGAAGTCTGGAGATGTTCCCTGGCCACAGTCTGCAGGACATACTAGCTATTTTTCTTATATTTCTTAGCTTCTTTTCACTAGAGCTTTCTGCTGGAAGGCCCATCTTTATTCTTTTCTTTTTTTTGCCCGAGGTGGCCTGCAAGCCACCACCTGAGGAAAGTTTGGCTCCTGATATTTGATATAGAAAACATTAAAAGGTACAGTAATGCTAAGACAGAAAGAACTCAGTGTTTTTAGCATTTTTAGTTGCTAATATCCCACTAATATCCCCATTGTCAGTGTCAATTCCAATATCAACATTCACCTTTAAAGCACAGACTTGCTGTATTAACACCATTCCCTGGTGCCTCTCTTTCATTTTGCTCAGTCTCTAATGAGGTGTTGCTGTGACAGATGATGATAAAGCAGCACCTCATGCACAGCAGCTCACCCACAGCTGCTGGCTTTGTTCAGGCATTGGTATGACAGCAAGAGCCTGTAACAGTAGCAGAGCACTTGTGTGCCTGCTGGCTCACATGCCACCAGCAGAATCTTCCAGCAGTCAAAGGAACCTTTTTTTTTTCTGTGCGGACCTTTTTTCCTTACTACGCTGTCATTGTCCCTGGGGATTTCCTTACCAGTGCAGTTGTTTATAAAGCAGTAAGTTCCTTCTTGAAAAAGGTGTAATAAAAAAAAAAAACAGAAAGAAATTGAATAGTGGTCATTGAGCACTGAAAACAAAGCTATTTAAAAAGCATAAATTTCCACTCTGTGGAGAGCAAATACAGACATACATTTTAGCTGACAAAGTCAAGGCATAAGGTCTAAAAATTAAATGCCAAAATTAATAAATGTTAAAATGACTAAATCCCCCTCTTAACATCCTGCCAGCAGATGTTCAAGAAGCAATTAATCTGTTGCCACTCATAGGAGCTATGGAAGGGCTCATCTTTTACCGCTGATCAGCCCATGGTGAATTTAGGATACTAAATTTACAATACAGAAATAAACCTTGAAACTCCATAGTCATTTCAGTTCAGTCAGCTTTGGCCTTAGGAAAAGGAGGAAGGGTGATCTGCATCAATCAATTCTAGTATTAGCCAAATATTTAACTGTAAGTATTATTTCCAACAACATTATATAAGAACACTGATACAGTTTAACACTAAATAAAAGAACCTAAGGGTTCAGTCACATGAAAACATCTGGTTACTCCCACATACCTGCTTACAGCCACATACTGCAACTGCACTGAATGTAGAACAAATGAACAAACAAATGTGTAGGTATAAGTGTAGGATTGTAATTGTTGCTCTGCCAAAAGTGTTGGAAAAGTACCAGTTAGTTTTTCGGTTGGGTGGTTTTGTTTTGGGGCCATTGTTGTTTGTTTTTTTTTATGCAAGAGCCACATTAAGGATTAAGTATCTGTGTGTGTATGTATAATCATAGAGTGGTTATGATTATAATCATAGAATGGTGATGATTCTAAGCCCACGGCAGTATGCAGGGACATCGTCAGATTGATCAGAGCCTTGAATATCTCCAGGGATGGGGCCTCAACTACCTCCCTGGGCAACTTGCTCCGTTGTTCCACTACTTTCAATGGTAAAGAACTCGTTCCTAACATCCAATCTAAATCTGACCTTCTCTAATTTAAAACCATTGCCCCTCATCCTGTCACTACAGGCCTTTGGGAACAGTTCCTCTCCAGCCTTCCTGTAGACCCCCTTCTGGTACTGGAAGGTCACAATATATTAGGTCTCCCCGGAGCCTTCTCTTCTCCAGGCTGAAGAACCCCAGCTCCCTCAGCCTGTCTTCGTAGGAGGGCTGTTCCAACCCCCTGATCATTTTCGTGGCCCTCCTCTGGACCTGCTCCATCAGGTCCATGTCCTTCCTGTGTTGAGGACTCCAGAGCTGGATGCAATATTCCAGGTGAGGTCTGACCAGAGCAAAGTGGCAGAATTGCCTTTCTTGATCTGCTGGCCACACTTCTTTTGACGCAGCCCAGGATGCAATTGGCCTTCTGGGCTGCAAGTGCACACTGTGTGCTCATGTCCAGCTTCTCGTCCACCAGCACTCCCAAGTCCTTTTCCTCAGGGCTGCTTTCTATCACCTCATCCGTCAGCCTGTATTGATAGTGAGGATTGTTCCAACCCACGTGCAGGACGCTGCATTTGGTCTTGTTGAACCTCATGAGGTTCACTTGGGCCCACCTCTCCAGCTTGTCCAGGTCCTTCTGGATGACATCCCATTCATCTGGCATATTGACAGCACTCAGCTTAGTGTCATCTGCAAACTTGCTGATGGTGCACTTGATCCCACTGTCTAGATCATTGATAAAAATATTAAACAGTACAGGTCCCAGTATGGACCCCTGAGGGACACCTGTCACACATATATATGTATATATATATTTAGCCTTTCTATTACATTATTTTCCAACACTGTAAGGCCTTGTAAGCACACTCCCTACAGCCTGGAGGCCAGAGTTTCTAAATAAAAGTCACTGTATGTGCTCCAGAGTAAGAGCAGAGCTAGTTGGCTTTAACAGGATCAGTACCGTACACTACTGAAATATGGCACAACTCTCTAATGTAGGAATAAAGAAGTTTCTTTGAATTGACTGATGATGGTTCCTTAAAAGTGTGCTTCTTACTCAACACACATTTCTGACTCAAGCACAATAAGCTATTAAGTTCTGATTTTGGGAATTATATTTTTCAGCAGAGCTAAAAAGCAGTTTTCCAAACTTCTGCAAAAATTTTTCCCAAAGAGCCCTCGTAAGACAACAGTACCTAGCACAGCAACACGTGAGCAATACGCTCTATTCCTGCTGCAGAAAGACCAAATACAGCGATTCTCCGGGATAACAGGTGCTATACAGCTAGCTTTTAACATAGACATATATACCTTCTGGATATTGAATTACATTCTACTTTTATACGATACTTACTGAGAATTTATATCAAAGTGACGAGTGTCTTCAATTCCTGATGTAATAGACATGAATATTGCTCCGCACAAAAGAGTTAGCCCAAAAGTACTTAATGATGCCATGAACGATGGCATAGCCTTTCCCAAGCTCTGCTCTTGGCAGCCAGATTATTATCTTTTTATTTATTTTTTACTTCACAAATTTAGATTTAGGAAATTATTTTAAAATTATTTTTAGTTATCATCTCTTTAATTGCTGAAACAAGACAAAAATACACAAAATAGGAAAGATATTATAAAAATATTAAAAGCCTTTACTCTACCTCTCCATTAAAGAAGCAGAAAATTGTAGCCACCAGTAGACCCTGTAAAATAAAAATAAGAAGACTCTGCTTTATTTCTTACGCATTATGGATTTTTCCAGGTTTCAGATAATTAGAGGCTGCTGATAAAATTTAGCTATAGATAGCAAGGAAAATGTAATACAAATCTAAACTTGGTGAATTGTTTCTAAAACTACATTACTAAAAATTACTGAGCTGGTTTATCTACCATGATGTTTCCTTCCTGTGAGAAGTTAAAATTCAGCATAATGAGAAAGTTAAAGAATAAGAATATTGCATGGAAGTCTTTAAAAATTAAAATAACATGATCATTTCTCCTTTATTTGCTTCACATGCCAAGTGCTGCCTAGCTCAAGTGAGCAAAACCTGTTTAATATTTCCTACCTGGTAATGCATGAGGATGTGCATCACATAGTCATACACTTCCTCAGCGATCCGGCCCTCTGGTCGCCATGGAAACAGGACAAATTCAATGCCAAGTAGTGGAACAAGAATCAGAGTAGCTCTCACTGCTTTCATGTACAAGTTGGATTCTGCCTTGTGGGTGTCTTTCAGCTTGGTTATGAGAACACGAACGATATTTAGCAGGAAGAAAAGATTCACCTGTTGGAAAAGAAAAAGACTCTGAAGATAGTCTGAAAAATAATCCCACTCTTTTTTATGATTCTAAAACCCAGAAACTCAAGAAAATTCATACTATACGGACAGCACTGTGATTGTACAATAAGTGTGAATTAAAACTCTCTGAAAATGCCTTTAAGTAACTGAGAGAGGGCTCTAACACCTATTATCCACATCCATTCCTCTAACATGAAGCAAATGTCCATTCAGAGAACTGTCGCTCTTCCAGTGTTTGCACCTTTCTCTCTGCTACCACAATATCAGCACACAGGTGAATGATTAGGTTTTTTAAAATGATTATGTCATTTTAGGTTGGTCAGGAAAGAGGATGGCACTCTTCCCTCCTTGTCTTTAAACATGATTCTTCAAAAAGTTCTTTTTTTTATCTTTCAAATATGAATTTGACAAATTTATAGAGAAAAAACCCCATAATTTTAAAAAATGAAATAAAATTGCAGTCAAAATGCTGCTACAAGGAACTGTATGCTCCAGCTGTATATTCCTGTAGACAAACAGCAGAGTTAACATTCTTATGGTGGCCCATGTTTGAGTTTTGGATCATTCTGCAGAACTGCAAATGAGGCAAGCACTGAGATGACGAACTCCATATCATTCTCATCCACTACTGAACTTGATTACTTCCATAGATATTCAGGATTTTCTTGTTAACAGTGGTCTATATCTGTTCATTCAGTTTCACAAAAAAAAATAAATTAAAAAAAATCAAAAACTGAAATTCAAACTCTGCAAACTGTATCTTTCAACATGTGAGCACTTACTGTAAGCAATCACAAACCTAATATGCACAGGTCTATGTGTACACAGACACACGCACAAATTCAACACCCTAAGGATGTGAGTAAACAGAGCAACAATGTTAGGGATGATTATACCATATGCTTATACATCATGCAATAACAGCAGCCCCTTATAGAAAATACAGCTAAAAGAAACCTTGAGAGCTCTGCTAGTCCCACCACATTGCCCAAGGGCCAGAGACAAGACAGTGCTGCATAGGGACCCACTATTGATGGGAAAGGGCCAGAGTCTGGTCCTATCTCCCAGAAAATTATCTGTCGTTGTCAACAGCTATCAAAAGGAGGGGGGGGAGGGGTGAGATGGGGGGGATGTTGGAAAGAAGGCAGCAGCAAGAGACACAAAGAGTTCCCTTCTAGAAACACTAGGAATTCTTGGTCTAGGGGGAGGCCTCTGTCTTGCTATATGACAAGTACAAACTGGGAAGCCATTTCAGATCATGCGTGTCACCGTGTGCTCCACAATCCTGGCAGAATTCTTCCATGTCAGTTAAGGTCTTCACGATAAATAACTGTGTATTGTTATAGCAACGGCCCTTGACAGATAATGTGATGTTATTTATATTCTACTTGCATGCTATTTTAATCATTTTAACAGGAAATTGTTTTGCATAGGAAACTACTGTTCAATTTCTCCTGGAAGTCTCGAGCTACCTTTAAGCTTTGTTTAAGCTTTGTTTAAGCAACCAAGGTCTTCTGATTCTTTCTCAAGGGATTTATTTAGATTTTATGCAGCCCACGATCCTCATCCAGCTTCCTAGAGTACACACAGACAATAATTTCTTCCTCCATTTCTAAATTTAATCCTTCCCAAATCTTCTGGCTCAACATCAACATGTCTCAAACAGAATTTTCAGCCCTCTCATGTTTTGGTAGCATGGCCAATTCTTCCAGTACTGCTCTTGAATGCTAACTGAAAAGAGTTGCAGTGGCCAGTAGTAAAGTACTGCCCAGCAAATTATTTTATTTACAACATGCTGAAATAAACAGATTTTTTCTAATGTTTCACTTACCCACCAAAACCAAAAAAGCACAAAAATAAGCACACAAAGTTTGCAAATAAGTATTAGAACAAAAAGAAAGTATGAATGAGGCAGAGTAGAGGACAGAGAACAGTATGAGCACCAGTAGAAGCATGCAGCACCAATTTTTGTTGTGTATCAATTCTATCACATATACAGTGAGATCAGGATGAACTGAAAGCGATGAAAATAGTTCTTGAATTTAGCAAGGTATCAAGTAGATTTTTACACTTAAGCAAAAGTAGGCCAAAGGAACTACTTGCATATATAGTATCATGAAATTAGCTGTGATGGTTTGTAAAGCCCTAAGGGAGTCTTGTGTTAGCTGCAGTATGAACACACGGCAAAATACCGGCAGCTCCATAGTGACCTGAAAAGTGAACCGGGCAAATGGATAGAAATGGAAACAAAGGCAGTGGAGGCAATCCTAGATAAAAAGAATGTTGGCGCCTACAGTAAGGAGCTTAGTAGAATTTAGGTTCTGTGTGGCTGTGAACTCCGCTGAGCTAATAAGTCAATAGGTGGCTACACTTCTTGAATTAAACTGTTCTCAGGTCACTGATGTTTCTATTTCTCTCCACGTTGTCTGTGCTAGGCAGTATGGCAACCCTTATTAGCATGTAGTTAAATTCTTGCTTAGGATGATCTAAACAGACCATTCTAATCTCAAGAAACTCAGATACTCTTAGATACTAGCTGGTAAGCCATTGCATGGTCTTTAATATAGTTATGCACCTTCAGATCTGAGCCTGCTTAAGCCTGGCTTGCTGGGGCAGAACATCTGTATGTGCTCGTGAAGACAAGTTCGATACCTGGCCAAGGATGGGCACATGAATGCTAACTTCCAAACTCCTAAGTCTTGTACTGAGTCCAGCCTGAAGTCGTTAAATAGGTCAGTGACAAAGCCAGGAACTCCTGAACTTCCTTCTAGTATATGTTCATTGAGCACACTTCTGCTAAAAGAATTTGCATATTAAAAAGCCTGTCAGTCTAAGACACTAATACATAACATTAGAGGGAAAATAAACATCCCTCTAACATTATGTATACAAATAATGGCATAACTAAATCAAAATCTACTTTTTCAGTGGCACCAATGCAAATTAAATCACTGGAGCACTGGCACATCAGCAATCTATACTGCTTTCACTAAAATTCCAACCCATTGCCTTTTTTCCCCTCCTCCACTTTGATCAATATTTGTCTAGTATAAAAACTAACACTACCTTCCACTGTTCCATTTCTAAGCTGTTTCTGTAATTACTGTTGCTTAGATGAACAGTTTTAATTAAAGAGTCAACTGAAGACAAGTCCAATCAAAACGCAATTATGTCTGTTCCCGTTTCCAGTTTCTTTAGCAGGGATCTGACCACAGTTACATAATAACAGGGAACCATAAAAGCAGCATTACTGTTAATTTTATGTAACTGTTGGATTTTCAGTGAGTTACATTCCCATTGGCCTCTGTCTGTTCTCCCTGGCACCCACTTGACAGTCCTCTTCATGTTCTTTGAGATATTGCTCCTGCAAGTAGAAACAGTGTCTTCTCCCTTGTTATCTAATTTGCAGTTTAACATCATTGCTTAAACGTCTTCTTAAATAGGTCATGCTTAGTAAAGTGTGAAAATTTTATCTGGCAAGCAAGCTGCTTAAGCCAATGAGGGTTCTGTTCCAAAAGCCTGTCCAAAAGACATTTAATCTAATGTCTTTATCCCTGCCCTTGTCTTTCCTGAACTGACATTTTGCATGTTCTTTTGTTACCAGAAAGGAAAGCAACTCCTTTAAGGTATTTTCACATCATAGGCAAGATGCGTAGTTGCGTTTATTCTTTATTATTCCTACACAGTTTTCAAATGAATTTGCTGATTGTACCAGGGCAAGAAAAATGCAAGAGAAACACCTTCAGTCAGCTCACGAACAACACAGGAAAATGAAAAAAACATATATTTGTAAATTGCAAAGAGAATGGACATGGATTCTGCCCAAACCAACCACACAGAGGCAATTATTATGCCTCTAGTAAATCAAAGGACATTCTTAGTGTTGCCTAGAATGGAAAGAGGAATTGACAGTTTGGGACTGATCCAGTACATTTGAAAACAAAAGGAATCTGGCCACTGTTTTCAATGTGGCCTTGTAAAGGCCACTTCTGTGAAAGAGAAAATGAGCTTACATGATAAAATTAGGTCACTTCATGGAAGAATAACTTCCATAGTCTTATAACTTCTATACAAATTTTCCTGATATTATTTAAGCAAGCTCTGTTTAATACAAATTATATTTCGGCTTTAAAGAGCTTTACTTAAGTGATATATGTGTGAAGAGACACCTGGACAAAGGAAGTAACAATCCACAAGGCAATGCAGAATAGCAGACATATTCTGCATATACAGCACTAAAGTGAGCAGGAAACCCCCTATACTTTTCTGTGAAAACAAGATTCATTCTGTGGAAATTAGAGAGAAGAAAAATTGAAAGGATTTAGAATTGGTTTTACGTTTACAGCTTACAGCACTAGTTAAAATGTCCTTACATGAACATATATGGTAGACCTGACTAACAGGATAAGAGATTATCAGTAATAATTGACATCCCAAGGGCTATGAATCTCTGTAATTTCATGGAGACTGCCTTTGGCTTCCCATGTAGAGGGTCTCAGGTGTGTGACAGTATCAACATAGTCTTCAAAATGTAAGTTCGCCAGCTGATTTCACTGTGAATGAAAACGGGAGTCACAAGAACCACAGATTTATGCAATGGTCTCCAGAGAGAATTCTCTGTGCACAAAATGCCCTCTACAAATACTCATTAATAATTTAATTTAACAGAGGAGAAAGTTCATGTAGAACAGAAACTGAAGTTCTGAAAGTTTTCTTAGTGAATTTCCTTGCATGAAGTAAAAGCTGTAAGAAGAATCAGCAGACATGTATACAATACTTTTGCCAGATCAGCTTCAAGCTTCTATTACAATAAAAGAGATGACTGTAATATATAGTCAGCAATTAATTCTAGTCACATACAGAATGCCTCTACACTGCATTATGCATTCATGGATATTGATTTACGTAGATAGTTGTGTAGTAGGTACATATTAGTATTGTCTTTTATTATGCACCTATTTCTATTTAGCAATAATCTATTGGCTGAATTTCACAGGTTAAATTCAGTCCTAAAACAACTGAAGTGCAACACTGAGTTTTGTACAGAGGAGTCTTGAGTGAGTTACCTAGAACTTAACGTCTTTAGTAGCAAATATTTGCTTAATAGAGCAGGCATTAGTTTGGAGTGTAAGACAGGACACTGAAGAGTTCATGAGGACTAATGAAGCAGAGCAGTTGCAATACCCCAGTGGCCAAAACACACATTGCTGGATTAGTATCAGCACGGAGACTGTCACAGATAGTTGCAGAACTATTTCTACCGGTTCTTTCCCGAGAGCTTGCTCTAGTTTGTCTCCATCCCATATTCCCACCCACTGTCAGTTTTGACATTCAAGAACTCTGTTTCTGAACCTCGGTGAAGTCCAGTCCAGTAGCTATCTGGCCTGTTAGCACAGTGACACGATGATGCTCATTGTAGAATCAACCTAGCAAATGGCCCAGGCAGAAAGAAAGTATTCTCAGCTAAAGGAAGGATTTGAACATGACCCTCCAGTATTCCAGGTAATATTTAGTTGTTCATTGTCACTAGCATTTAAGTGGAATGACAATCAACACTGCAAAACCTGAGTTTCTCAAAGGATCAGGGGTACAGCTCCTTAAAAAGGCCAAGACTTGTGTATCCGTTGTGTCTAAGGCATCTATCGGGTCAGCTGAGAATCCTGCAAGTGACAGTCATAGANCTCTCTGTCAGGCAGCTTTCCAGCCACATTTCCCCAGACTTGTAGCATTGCATGTGGTTGTTGTGGCCCAAGTGTAGGACCTGGCACTTGGCCTTGTTGAAACTCATACTGTTAACATTGGCCCATCAATCCAATCTATCCAAATCTCTCTGTAGAGCTTCCCTACCCTCATGGAGATCAACACTCTTATCTAACTTGTGTGTTCTGTGAACTTACTGGTGATACACTCTATGGCCTTATCAAGATTATCAATAAAGATGTTAAACAGAAACACTGAGCCCTGTGGAACACCACTTGTGACCAGCTACCAGCTCCATTGACCACCACTCTTTGGGCCTGTCTGTCATCTACTTCTTCATTCTGGCTGGGTAGTCTATAACAGATTCCCACCATGATATCACTCTTGCTGTCCTTACTTCTGATTCTTACCCATAAGGACTCAACCCTATCATCACCTTCATTAATTTGTATGCCGTCATATGTCTCCCTAACACAGAGGGCCACTCCACCACCTCTTCTTCCTTGCCTATTCCTTCTGAAAAGTTGGTATCCATCAACTGCAGCACTCCAGTTGTGGGAGTCATCCCACTAGGTTTCTGTTATAGCTGCTACATCATAATTTTCCTGTTGCACAATGGCCTCTAGCTCCTCCTCATGTTGTGTGCAGTGGTGTATAAACATTTCAGGGAGGAACCCAAATACATAGTTTTCAACCATGAGGAGTGGTAGACCTTCTGGTTATCTAAGAAGATGCCAATACACTGCCCCACAAGTGCTGGGCTACTACACCCTAAGATGCCAACACACTGCCCCACAAGTATTGGGCTACTACATCCAGGGTTCTCACTGACAAGACCAGTTACATTCTCATCCCCCTTCAAAACTATTTTAAAGCCTCGTCAATGAGCCCTGCCAGCTTATATGCAAGGATTCTTTTCCCCTTCTGGACAGATGAATTCCATCTGTCGTCAGTAGAGCCAGTGCCATGAAAACTTCTCCATGGTCAAAAAAAACAAAGTTCTGTTGGTGACACCAACGACGTGTTAATCACGTGGGTCTTCCTCTTTTCTCTGAAATCCCTCCCTGTCACTAGAAGGATTGAGGAGAACACCACCTGTGATCCCATGCCCTCAAGCAAACTCCCCAAAGGCCTGAAATCTTTTTTTAATTGCTTTTGTACTACTGTCCATAACCTCATCACTCCCAATCTGCATAACCAGCAGCAGGTAATAGTCTGATGGCTGCACCAGACTGGGGAGTTTCTTAGGAATGTCCTTAACTTGTACCCCAGGTAGGCAGCTGACCTTCTCGTGGGACAGATCTGGCCTGCATATGGGGCCCTCAGTTCCATTGAGAAGGGAATCCCCTACTACTACCACTTTTCTTTTCTTTCTTGATTGCACTAGTCCTAAGTCATGGGACTGGCTGATCTGCTCTGGGCAACTGCGTGGATGGACTTTCATCTCCACCCTCATTCGCCTGGCCCTCTATTACTAGAGCCCCATACCTGTTGTGTATGGGCAACTGGGATGACTGGGGAGGCCAGGAGGGGGGCTCTCGCCTCTCCAGGGTAGGCTTCCATTCCCTCCCACCTCTTAGGTCATCTTGTTTTTCCATGCAGCAAGAGGACATGGGATCCTCTGCTTCTCGTGCTGCCTCTCTCTCAAAGGTCGCCGAACCAGTCTATCTCCAGTTCCGCCTCCCTAATGCTGCTCACCCTTTCAACCTTCTCACTTAGCTCTGCCACCAGGCTGAGCAGATCATTCACCTGGTCACAACGAATGCAGCAGTTTTCATGGCTGCCACTTGTTGCCAGCACAAGGCTCTGGCACTCCCTGCAGCCCGTGACCTGGACGGCTGCGTGATTCTGTGGGAGCTCCGTCTGGGCTCCCAGGTCCATCACAGAGATCCCTGCCTCCCGCCGGGCACAGACCATGGCTGGCTGACCCGCGAAGTGACAAGGCCGCTGTTTCGCTCCTCGCCGACAGAGAGGCGCTTCCGGTTTCACCGCGTTTGAAACTTCCACGGTTGGCCCGGTAACGCCCCCCCAGCCACGTTACTTCTCGGCCTTCTGCACTTGAGAGCTGCCGGCTCCTGACGGGTCTCACCGGCTCCGGGAACTCCCTGTCTGCCTGAATCCAGCACTCTGCTACGGAACTTAACCGCTGCTGTTGCCGCTGTTTCGCTCCTCGCCGACCGAGCCCTGACAGTGATCTCTAAACGTTAGTTTTAGGCATTAACCAACTATATAAGCCCATGAAGAACAGCCAGGAAACAAGTAAGAAAAACAAATTATCATCTGAAAAATGCCTACCAACAGAGCAGCACAAATAGGGCCATGGATGATGTACAGCAGATGAGTATCAGAGCTGATCCAACAACTGGAGGAAAAAAAACAGGAAAAGCAAAAAAAATTGGCATTATCTGTTGTATTCTTTTTATTTCTCCTTAAAGAAAGTTGAGATGCTACTTACTTGTCATTATAATATAAACTTCTAGCAATGGCATGTATGCAGGCAGGGATCAGTGGAAAACCTGTGAAGAAAAAACAGTATTTTTTTCACATATAAACATGTCTAAAAACTAAGTAAACTTGCATCTCTTGCAGGAATCTTCTGTATTTTCGCTTCATCCAAACTATAAATCTGCAGAGCAAATAAAGTAACAGGAACAAATTCCATTTCTGTTTTCTCAGATTTCTTGCTGAGGAGTGTATGAAACCTTATTCCCACTGTCTTGCCAGGAAATTCATACCAACACAAAAAAGAAAATGCAAATCAAATTATAACTTTTTAGAATGCAACAACTGATCTTCATTAACAGGGATGTTTTTCAGACTGCAATCTGCAATAATGCTACATAGGTAGTTAACATTTAAAAGGTAATTGTATATGTGAGCGTAGCTTTAACAGTCTGATTAAGTGTTGATATGTCCTCACTGATACTTTCTGAGTGTTCAGAAAACAGTCACCCGCAAAACAAATTTGAAAAAAAACTCTGGAAATCAGGCCAAGTTCAATTTATTTATTTATTTTTTAAATACCAAATTCATTATCTGGTGTTCTTGACACTCTCGTAGTACCTCATTTTCAGGAACTGCTGAGCAGCTATGATCATCTCAGCAGTGTCTGTAGTGGGACAGCTAGCAACCCAGGTACTGCATCAGATTATAGCTGAATGTGCCAAAGCACTGAAGCTGAGGAGAAAGCCCTCACTTGCGCTTTGTGAACATCCTGTTGTGCATTATCTGAAATGACCAGGTTTGGCTTGTTAGTTTTGATACTGATATTACTTGAGACTTTCAGCTACAGCTATTCCGTATTTGCTTAGTGAACAATACAGGTCAAATGAAACTGCTGGAAAAATAAATCCTTGGCCATCTCCTACTCAGTTTTGACCCTCCACCCCAGGCATGGTGAGACTTCACTGAAAACAAACATTCATTCCTGAATAAACATCTTTGAGATGAGGAACAATGAATAATTACTCCTTAATGTCTTTTTTTATAATAAGAGACTATTTTCTCTGTACAAAGGAGGAGTTGCTTCCTGATTCCAGAAATGCATAATCTCTCTCTTAGCAAAGATAGAAGCATATACAACTTCCTAAATTAATACTTCTAAGCCTGTTAAAACACTACAGACAAAGAGGAGGGGTGTGTCATGATTGTTCAAAGCTACCAGCTCAGAGAAGCAAAGGTAAAGCTGTTCAAACTTTCATGAAAAGGAGGAAGAGATTGCACTGGCCAGAAAATACTGAATGTGAAATTGCATACCCCAGCCAAGAAGGTAATACCACATCAAGTGTTGTTTCTCAGCAAAAACAGCCACCACAATGAGAGTATGCAGGTAAATGCCTTCACACAGCATCCAAAAGTAGTTGCAACCCATTAGGTACAGGTAGATGAACTGTGACACTTTGCAACTAACCTAGAGAAAAAAAAAACAGAGTACAATATAAATTTTTAAGTCGCAAAAATCTCAGAGCTTTATTTGCAAAATTGAAAAAATTACTGTTTTTCACTATAATTACTTTTTTTTTAAAAGAATTTTCATGGAATTACAATTCCATACTTTATGGTGACAAGGAAGTTGGTAACTGAGTCTGTATTTTTATTATTCAGAGATGAGGACCTCAAGATCCTCAAGCACGATGGCAGAAAGCTGTAATGATACTTTTCTTTCTTGCAAACATTGCCACAGTGACCATTCCGATCAATAGGGAATCCTTAAATCATCCAATGGTAACTGCACAAGAAAATGTGCTTTGATGAGAGTAATCCCCTCTCAGTTATACCAATCATCACATATAAACACTTCAAAAAACAATTTATGGGTTTAAAATGCCTACAATACTTCCTCTTTTAAGCCAATCGTAGCTGCACTTAGATCCAGTTGAGACCTTGCATAGTAGGCTCTGGAAGGAAGCTCTCTTACTGGCATGCGTTTAACTTCATTCAAAAGATATTCTTCAATTGAAACATTATAATATAACTCCTTGTGAAGACTGAAAAAAAGGTGAGGTTCTGGAAAAGGAGCAACAGTTAACTTGCAGATTTGGACACAGTAGATCCTTTTTTTAAATCTCCTTCTGAAATTGCTGTGTGTTTGATTGATCTATTTCTGGCACTTAGCTACTAATCATCATCATCAAGTGATTTAAGTAGCAGAACATGGCAACAGTACTGATTTTTGGTTTGTTTTAAGCCATGTCAGGTGTGTTTTCCAACACTCTGATGAGCTTTTACAGGAGAAAGATAATTCCTCTTTTTACTTGATTCAGCTTCTGGAGTTTTGCCCTAACTTTCACAGAGTTTAAATTTATCTTCCAGGTCTAAGTAAAAATAAAGCCATAGTTAGTGGTTGGTTTGTTTGTGTATTTCATACTCAGGCTCTTCCGTTCCTAGAATTCCTAGCATTTTGAGAAAGGCTATTGATTCACACTTGTTATCAGGAAATGAGAGTGAAAAATCAGACCTGAATGGACAGGGTTTTTTTTATATTTTACCTTTTACTTCTGGAATATAAGGGCTAGCTTTATCACCTTTCACCAAAATAAACAGATAAATAAATGAATAATTCTCATTTCAAAGGAAGATGACAAACAAAGCCATTTTTCAAAATACATCTCAGTGTTTTTTTAATGCCCTTCCTTGGTGAATTCAATTGTTATTCAACTGTTCTAACCTCACTGACATCATCTAGAATAGGCTATTTCCTTATAGTTGTTTCTGTGTGAAAGCGATGTGTAGAAGTTCAGAACAATTCAGTATGCTATGTCTCTTAGAGTGATTTTACTATTTCAAAACCTCAAATGTGAAATACCTAAATCTTTGTTAGACATCTGTTGTACTACGTAACGTAGATACATTATTACTGAGTATTTTAACCTCACTATATACAACATTTCATCAACTATTCATGTCTCATCAACTCTGCGTTGCTGAAGTTTTTCACATTCAAACCAACAAGGCTGCCAAATATATTTTCACTTACTGGATTAGTTGCAACTAACTCCTGATTGTTGGCAACTGCAGTCAGTGAAATTATTGTTACAACAGAGTTGCAAACAAAAGAGAAAAATAGATTTTTATGCAGGGTAATTCTTTGGCAACTCAAGCTCCTAGAAAAGAGAAACAAGAACAAATGAATACACAAGGGGACAACAGCGTGTACTTGCAGACAACTCTGAAATTTTGAAATACTAGAGCTCTTTATTTTATTAAGAACTCTTACATCAACCTTTTCTTCAGCTCCAGTCCAGATTTAATAGAATAATGTGAAAGGTAACACCTTCCTTTAAACACCAAGAAGAGAGCAAAGCAAGTACATTCAGTTCCAATGTGTTTACAGTGAAGGACTTGATTTGTAGTGGCTATCAAAAAAAATAAAATATTGAATAGCAATAATACGTTTCAGAAGATTTATACCTTTTATTTTGGTTAGTACTTGAAGAATTTCCCAATTAACTGTCATACCTGAGCTTGAAGAAACTCTCCTGCCTTACATTTCAATTTACTCAAACCTATTAAGACTTTTTGAGGATAATTCTCTTTTCCTCACATTTCTTGTCATATATCCTATAGCTAGAGAAATACCCAAATAATTAAGACAACACAAATCTTGACTTTTGTGTGTCACTAAGTTATAAATACTACATAGGGTACAATTATAAAATGCAACATATAACTATGTATAATTGTGTTAATTTTCAAGGTTTACTTTTAATCTTGCAGTAAAATTAAAGAGAGAAATATCTTTGGAAAAGCTTTTTTTTTTTTTTTAAGCAGAGGTTCAATAATATTAAACAATATTAGAAGTTGAACGTAGTCATTATAAATTTTTGTTAATCTTTCATTCTAGAGAAAGCAGGTCTAATTTAGTGCCATTCCAAGAGGCAGGAGTGCTTCTCATTCAAGTTCTTCCAAAGAAATTCAGCTTTACAGACAAACACAAAAGACAGAAAGCCTATATGGGTATTTGAACAATTCAAATCACTGGGAAACTAAACCTTGACTCTCAAAATTCCCAAGAACACATAACATCCATTTTGTTATGAAAGCAGATGATCAGTTTACAAAGCTGGGTCAAAAAGATCCTGTTAATGTTGTGGTTCAAGCATTAACAAATTGCGGGGTGGGGGGCACACGAACACCTGGTATTCCCTCCCCTTCCCTGCCACACTCTAGAAAAGGACAGGAAGTTTGGGTTTCGCCCTTCCTTTCTGTCGCCCTCGGACTGTGCTGCTGTGGGACCTCAATCTAGCTCAGCTAGGCCTGACTCCACGTGCTCTGCACAATCCATCGCCATTCCAGGACTGGTTTTGTATAATTCTGTATATCTCCCTACCCTTAATATTTCCTTCTCCCTGTTTATCTGTTACCTATTAAATTTTGTTCATCGTCTTAACTTCCAATTTGGTGTGAGGCGCTTCCTTCCTCTTTTCCTTTTGTATCCTCCCTTGGGAGGGAAGGGGGAAGAGGGAGCCCACAGCAATTCTGCTCTGTGGGGTTTGCCCTGAACCCTAAACGAAGACAGTTAGATTTAAGATCAGGGGTGCACAGCACATGTAAACAAAGTGACATGATCAGAGTCGTACAGCGCATCAGTACCGTCAGCCAGGAACAGAGCCTGGTTTTGCAGGGTGAAGATTGCCCAGAGAAACCTCTCTTACACACAAAGAGAAGTGATAAAGGCTGTGGTACTGTGGGCACTCTCAGGAAACGCTCTGCTTCAAAGAAGGGATCTGCTGAAGCCTCTCCTGTAAAGAGTCTGTGCTTTAGAACCGCACTTACCTGCCTCCATTTAATAGCCGGCAATATGGAGTGCAGGTCATTGACAAAATGAAATGACTAACTGGAGGAAGAAAATCTATCACATACACAACTGCTGTTCACTGTTAGAGAAATCAAATACATTGACAAGGTATGAAATGAAATGACTAACTGGAGGAAGAAAATCTATCACATACACAACTGCTGTTCACTGTTAGAGAAATCAAATACATTGACAAGGTCAGCAGGAGACAAAAAAAACACCAAGTTTTCTAGCCTTTTCAAAGAGCATGCCTTGAAGTAAAGTATGGACATTGGTGAGTCATTTTTAATTTGGGACTGCAGGAGGAAGAAAAACTTTATATTTTAATAGAGAAATGCAGATATGAAATAGTCACAAAGACTAGAGTAGTATATGGAAAACCGTTGAGAACATAATAGGTGAAACAAGAATCAAAATGATCCCACTGAACAAGAGAGACGGTCAAGAAAGACTGGTTATAGAAGAGACTGCACTTCTTGGTTGCATTCATTGCAACAATAGAAGAAGGTATGAAGCACCTCACAGATAGAGGGAGTAAGTTCATAGGTTCAGATAGTGCAACACCCTGAATTTGGTAGAGTTTCTGCAAGCCAAGTCCTGAGACATTCTAACCCCTATGTTACTAAATATGGGGCGGGGGGAACCACTCTATAAACCAGCACTACCATGCAGAACAAAGAACCACCCCTACGTAAACCTCTGTTTGCCAAGTGTTCTTTGCCTGAAGAAAACAGGAAAGAAAAAGTGTCCAAAACACAGGATATGAATTAACTGCTATAGTATATTCCATTAAGCTTTTTAAAATTTTATCTTTTGTATTAATGCCCAAAATGCATAAAGTGTTAATAAGTATAATGTGCAGGGGTTTATGTTCTTTGACAATGTATTTTTATACAAGGTTGGAGTTTTTTTTATATATGGTTCATATATGAAAAGAGAGCCAGCACTAGATTCTAGCTCAGGGCTCTGTGTAAACAAGTCCTGAATAACTCTGGAATTCTGTCTGCTTATTGTTAAGATTCAATGCACAGGCAAAGAAAAGCACGTACAGCAAATGGGGCCATCTCTCAGGGTCATCCAGCAGCTGTTCCTGTTGAATATTCAAGCACGCCCAACCACACCCACCTCCACCCATGCCTAAAAGGATTGAAAGGATCACCGGACAAGAAACAAGTAAGACTGATGACATTTAAAAAAAGAAGACTGCTTTTGGTAATAAAGGGATTTTTTTCCTAAGCCTTCCAACACTGTCTCTTCTGTTACCCTTCTCATAATCCTTTTTCTTATTGTTTTTCTTAATGACATCATATCCTTTAATCACTTAATTCTCATAATTACGATCTAAGAACATCTGAATGACCTACTGCTAGATTAAACCATGTACAGTAAAATAAAGATGGATGTCCTGCTAAATTACCTACTTTGCTTCTTATTTTGGCTCTTGTACGTCTTGGGCATTAGGGAAAGTATAATTTCTCCAATATTTCTCTAAAAGTAACATTTCAAAAGCCCTCAGATGTGTTTGAGATCTAATTTTTTAAGTTATTCAAATACTGCAAAATTCAATCAGTGAGATCCACAGATGCACCTGAGTGGAATTATGCCTTCAGCTGAAATTAACTTAAAGTGACTTAGGAACCTCATATTACTATATCAATCATCATTCAATTATTTGCCCACTCTTTCAGTGCAGTGTTGCTGTCCTCTGTGAGTGCCATGTGACATGATGCTTGATCAGTAACAACCTTATCTCACAGGGGGATGACTTGTTAGGTTGATTTGGTTTTTGTTTGGGTGGGGGGTGGTCATCTTTCAAATTATAGCTCCCACTTCTCTGAATTAACTGGGGTTTTTTAAGTGTTCTCATGTGTTGTTTTTCCTTTGTGAAAATCATACAACTACTTTAACAGAAGATTTATAATAAACACACGTGTGATCTGGAGTATGTAACAGAACAAGAAAGCAGAGCCACTGCAAGAAGTTACTTGCATGTGTCATAGATGAGTTTTCAGTGACAAGGATCAGAGTTCCAAATTTTATGCTATTTTATGCTATTAAGTCAAGAACTCCAATCACTTGGGGAACACAAATCAGAAACTGGACAAGTATTTCCAATGAGACAATTTTCTGAAAAAAAAAGAATTTCAAATGAAAAAATAAAATGCACAAACCCATTTTAATCTTAAAATAAAAATAGTTCATCAAAACCTACATAGTTGATAGTTGAAAAGCTGAAGATAATTGGGGAAAAAAAAAAAGTGTCATTTTTCCTATGGAGAAAAGTACCACCTTTCTAGTGAAACCTGAAGATATTATGGTCAGCAAATGTCATCTAGAAACTATCAATCAACTAACAGAATAACATGACAAATTCAAAGGCATCCAAACACAATAGCAAAAACCAAAAAACCGTCCACCTGTTAAAGCTATGAATAATTATACAAGCTCCATCCGATACACAGTACATCCATCCGATCCATAAGCCTGGTATTAATCTAGATCCTTAAATACTCTTCTGATACTAAAAATACTTTAGAGGAACTGTATATCCCAAGAGAACAGATTGCAGAGGACCTTCTTTCGTTTCCTCTAGATTTCATAATTTCCTTTTATATCCCAACATAACCAGAATCTAGAAAATGCAGTTTGTGGGCCTGGATAGACTCCATGGGGTTCTCTGAGAAGAGGTGATCCTTCTACCAGAGGGAGAAAAAAGTCCCTGTAAAGTTAGACAAGCATGACATAGTTATAATGGTAGCAAAGCAGATACCTGCTTTTGCAGAAATGCCACAAGCAGAGATGAAATTGGCTTGGTTTTCATTTTATAGTATAGAAAAATCATGCTTTACTGTCTCTGAACTTTTAAAATCATACTGTATTCTAAATCTTTTTGTTTTCTCCTGAGAAGTCTATGTTAAAGCACTTCTCCTATCACATCAGATATTTAGTCTGTTAATTTTTTGACGACACTTATAGCAACAGTATAGCCCTATTTTATGCAAAAGCAAGCTTCTTACAAGGACTCAGAGCCATTTCATATGTTGATTTTGTGGAGAGAAAGTAAATTTGGAAATGGTAAGCATTGTTTTTACAGGTCATATGCAACTTAAATTACTAAAAATCGCCACTATTTTGGTTTGTCCTTGTGAAAAGAAAAAGCTGAAAAGTCATCCTGAATATTGAATTTCATGAAGCAAGGCTACAAAGTTGAAATACTCTGATTTGTTGGGGATTTGTGGAGATATCCCACAACCTAGGGAAATAATATGTATCTAAATTGGAAATACTGTATTCAGCCAGATGTGGCTAAAAAGGATAATTTTTATTCAGGTATCCACTACCCCTACCTAATCAAAGTCCAGAGCATGAGAAAAGCAAAATCTGATCTAGCACCACAGTCACTGGTATATGTGCTGTTCATATTTAAAAGTTAGGGGGAAGAAAACAAACAAACAAACAAAAAGAGATAGAGTGAGACAATAGGGTATAGTGGTAAGATCTTAGAGAAAAATCTATATTATCCAGCAAAGAATGATGCAGAAAAGATTAAACTAGTGCTAGCTTCCAATGTGCAGAGAGAACTCATCTCTCTCAGCTCTGCTCACGTGGCAACAATCGTGGTTTCACCTTTCAACCAAGCCTCAACTTCTTAAAAACAAACAGAAAACAAAGTTCACAAAATGTGAAGCAATAAGACTAATTCTAAAAGACCTGTGCACTATATTGTTGTTGTGACAGTGGCGATATGCTGCTCAAACTTTCTTTCAAGAAGGTAGTATAGTAACTGTTAGTCAGTGGATATAATTGTCATAGACATAATACGGGGCATAAAACCCAACCAGGATTACTTTTATTATTCCCATTCCTACTGTAGTTCTTAGCCTTACTTTCTTTACAGTTTCTTATTATCTGTGTCTACCTACTTGAGAACATTACTGTACCTATCATATGTCATCAGTATTTTGGTTTCAATTTGCTTTTTGGTTGATACCTGGCATATCAGAACTGTAACTTATTAAAAAAACCCAAACCACAAATCCAAAACAAGCAAAAATTTGCCCATTTTCCCATTTCCTATTTTCAATATATTCTGCAGTTTTTGGTTTGCAGATTTGGGATTTTAGGTTTCTGAGAAAAGACACCTAAAATTTTATTACAACATAACGTTCAGTACCTAACCAGTATACTGACTTTCTCCACCTTCTTGCTCCACTTAATTTCATTTGGATGGCTGATGTATCAAAGTATTAACACTAGGACTGTTGCAGTTACTGATATTTGGAAAAGGACTTTAAATATACTTACTTAAAGTAAAAGAATATGCCAAGAGAAATCAGAAGTGATGCAATTGAAAGACCATGTCCGATGATGGCCAAGTAATACAAATTCAGAGCAGTCTGCAATACAAGAACAAAACCAAATACCCGTGATGCATACAGAACTGTTGTTGATAAAGCACACACTTGTACATCTCTTCCACATATAAAACAACTAAAATCTGAGTAGATACAAAAGGTAGAAAACATTTGGAATATATACCACGTTATCATTAATTCTTTGAACTAATAAGTATATTAAATGCCATTAGTAACAAACTCTTTCTTTCAGTCATGGAATCTACCTCACAAAATTTCTCTTGTTGCAATAAATGTAAGACAGTCATTTTGCACATAAAGAAATGAAGATTTTCAGGTTGGATCTTGTACTATCAGAATAACGCATAACTATCTAGAGTCTACAGGAAAAATTGGAGAACACATACGAATGCTCACGTACTCCAAACTGTATATATCCTCTGAACTTACTGTTCCAATTTAAGATAGTCTAACTGCGACTTGCTACATATATAGACTTATGAAATAACTCCAAAAGATTCCAGGGAAAGCTTTAAGAAGGTTGTAAGATGAGATAAGGACATAAGAATAATATTCTGTCCATTTCCAGTGAAATATTAGCAAGAATTAATGAATTATAGCGCCTATGCTAGCAGAATTAAACTGCCATTAGCATATTCGATGTCCCATGACTTCAGAAAAAAACAATACAAAGGTGCCTTATTATCATCTCTTCCCACCTTTTCTCAGTGTAGTTTCTAGGCAAATGCCCTAAAGCACTCTTGACAGCAATGCAGCCAGCAGTTGAGATCTGTGCAAGATGTCAGTGTTCCTGCCACAATCTGCTATTACTGAGCTCTTTTCTATTAGGTCCAAATTTACAGCCTGTCCTGATATGATTTTACATTCCTAGCTCTTGGACATTTACAGTTTAAACTTACTGCTTCTTCCTATGACTGCGTATTTCATAAACATAATATTAATGGACAGGTTTGTGTGTGTAGGAGCAAAATTTGCAGTTTTTGCATTATATTCTCACATATCACAGAGTATCTCAGAAAGAGGGCATCTGGAAGTTTACTAGATTTTTTTTTTTATTTTTATTTTTCTAAATCTGTCGATAGATATACTCGAGATAAACTCAAATCTATAAAAATACCATCTATACATATATTAATATAGGTGTGTGTGTAAATAGAGTCTATCTTTGATACATAGAAAATGCTTTCTCAAAATGTTTTTGCTGCCTGGCCTAAAGTAATTTTGGATGCTTGCAAAATTTCACTTAAATAAACTACACATTTTTCATTCATCTGAGCAGCTTAATATCTCAGAAACTTAACAAACAGCATTTTGGGAGCCAGGACAACAAGACATACACAGGAAAAGGATCAAAAGGAAAAACAAACCCTACCTAACACTTCTCATCATTTACTTCCCCTTGGCCTCCAAAGATCCTGTGCCACTGAATTACAGCCTGCCTACACTTTTGTAAATAAGAAAAGATTAGTTCTGCTTTTCACACTGGGGGAAAAAGAACAAAAAACAAAACCAACACATCTGAATTCTAATTAAAGCTGTCTTGAAAATGTCTTAATCCCAAATACAACTTTGTTTGTGCATCTGCTGAAAATCTCTCACTCTGAGTTAACTGGATAAATACATGCACTCAGCATGGCTTCCAGAGATATGCAGATCTCCTGCAGTTCAGCTGAACTTGGATCCTGCTTCAAAACTGCAGAGCAAAACATAAAGTTCTGCTTTTATAAGGCACACACTTTGCTTACCAGCAGATGAGTGTGGATGACCCAGAAAAATACGAGCACCCATACACTTAAAATATCTATAAGCAAAAATACCATCATATTATTCAAGCAGTTGAAATCAGCTGTAAAGGACAAAGCAGGCGGGTTGGGGTTTTTTGAGTCTCTTTTGCAAAATTCATTCTTTTTATTCAATATGCTGCCTTCTTTTGCATTTAGATGTTGTATCAACTATGCTGCTATGCAAATTTTGAAACGTGAGATTTCTCAGATCAATTTCTTGACACTCGTAACATGCATTCATTTCTTTCCTACCTTCACTTTTTCATGTGTATAGATGTTACACTGGGTATAGTTTGTCCATGTTCTGTTGCTTTCTGGGTGTCTAAACCAATTCCCACTTGGATCACAGATCTTCGTAACTTTTTCTGCAGTCAAAGTAGATAGAACAAAACAAAAAAAAAGAAAAACAAAAGAAAACCACAACAGTCAGCCCTAAAGTTCTATTTCCTGATGCCTGGTATTTAATGAAGAAAGATTGGCAAACAAATGACAGCTTTATTAATATGACTAGAGAGACACTGCTTGTTACCATGAATTCTGAGAAACTAGAGGCCACTGTTTTTGCTTTATGAGGGCAACTGATGACGTGTTTTTTCTTAAGAAAACAAATTATTTCCCTCCTCCAATTCAGTAAGGATCAAAATATATCAAACTAACTTTTTAGAAAACTACCAGAGGAAGTGACAAGAATATTTAAAAGGCTTGCTTAGCATCTATGATCTATACTGAAGTCTGCACACTGCCACTGTAAATTAGGAATAGACAGGCAGGAAGACATCAATAAACTGCTTAAGAACCAAACTGAAAATTTTCTAGGACCACATAATGAGTTCTATTGTCAAAAAGAAAGAGGCATAAAAGGACCCTGGGAAATACCAAATGCAGCAGAAAGAGACAAGACTGGAAGTCTATGACATTTTCCACTTGCTCATAGATGCCAAGTTAAGCCTACAGAAACAGGAAAAGATACACCTGTGAGAGAAACTCTTGCTGACTTCAAGTGCTAAATTGAAATAAAGAATAAATCATATTTCTCCTTGTCTCTCAGAGAAAAAAAGCTGGTCTCTAAGAGGAAGAAAAAAATGTGGTCTAAGTTCAATTTCTATTTCCTAATCTACAGAATCCCTCAAGGATGTATTTCAGAAAAGAAAGTAAGTAACTTGTTGATTTTCTGTGTGATAAGGGAAAATGCAAATAATGGGTTTGAAATTCTGGAGCCTAAGTGACTTGAGTGGGGCAAACAGGAGACATCAAGCACCCAAACCCTCATTTATTTAAGAAGTATATTGATGTAGAAGCCTATAGAAGCCTATACTACCTGATGGGTTGAAATCCTGAAAGTAGTCAGGACAACGCTGTACTGACACAGTTCCGGCAGCAACATCACTCCAGCACAACCAGCCATCCCACGTCCTGTTACAGTGAGGACCTGTAACCAAGCAGAGACCTGATAATAAAATAACAACCCTTCTTTCATATTAGTCTTTCAAAAGGAAGATTTATGACTGCAGAAGGTAAGTTTCTCACTTGCAACAAAAAGAAAATAGCAACATAAGATTCAGCAGCAGTTAATTAAAAATCCACTTAATAGAATAGTTTGTTATATGTATATGTCTTCAAACACATTTTAAAATCCATAATCATTCACCCTGAAATGGTCTACATCTACAATTTACAAACCTCTGATCTAGAGCATTGTAGGCAAAAAAAACCTAAATCAATTCAGACCTAATAATAAACATTAACAAAGAGCCTTAAGCTTGAAAAGACCATTTTACTGAACATACTTACATTTTGGAACCAAAACCTATACATATGTTAACTAGTTCACCGAAATCAGAGTGGTCTTTCAGAAGCCATCAGAAAGCTCAGCTGGGCAGCAGAGCCTCAGGCAGAGCTGAGTCTACCCAGGTCATCATAGACAGACACTTCTCCAAAAGTGTTCCAGGGACAGGGAATCCACAGTGTCCCTCAAGACTGTTTCAATGCCTCATTGCACTCTAACAAATTCTAACATCTAAAATAAATCTCTCTTGGGCTTTATAAACAAATCCTTTCCTGAAAGGCATGCAGAATGACTGACCCTCTCTACAAATGTGAAGATGTTTATAGTATCTTCCTTCAGCTTTCTTTTTAAGACTTAATAATGCTCCCATCGCAAAGGCTGCATTTTTCGAACATCATATAATTTTTCCTCTTCTCATCTGAAGATTTTCCAATTTGTCCAGATACTTCTGAAGCTGTGATGCCCCAGGCTGGACATAAACTTACACTGTCATACTCATATCCATTTCTGACCTCCAGACATTCCGTTCCTCCAATGAATCACTTACAATGACTTTTTTCTATGCTGAAAAGAATGCAATTACCTCTTCTTGCCTCAAAAGCCATTCAATGTTTCCATAAGTTACAAAGTCAGAAATAGTGAATACAGTGGCAGAGTTATTGAGGTTACCTCTGAATGGGTTATCAGAAAAAAACATTAATGACACTAGCACAAGCCTCAGAGCAGAGAAATTAGGTGTATCAAGATACTTTCAATACAATGACGCATATGTGCATGAAAAAAAAACATGAAAAGAAATAAAGTGGTAAGATTAATTAGTCACCATTTTTTAACCAGGATATCTATTTAAATTAATATTTTTGTCTATAAGAAGTGGTGCTATGGGCATGTAATATAACATGTAATATTCCAAAGTAATGTTTCTAAAAAATCGTACAAATACAGTTGCAGCCTGAAAGATGATTGCTACTCAGACAAGAAGTGAATATAACTAAAGGATCTTGAATTACTATAATTATCTATGTTGACCATTTGCCGTTGTAAAACCTTGTAAGAAAAGAATCTCTACCTTCTTTCCTATGAATAGGATCTTGCATAATTTTCTGATAACATTCATACTGTGCTGTCATAATTTTATTCCGTGTAACACTCAGTTGAGTGAAGTCCTCCGTCATATTCTGATGCCCTTCAGAAGGTACAGCAGTGGCAAAAAACTAAGAGAAAAAAGACTTTTTTTAGCAAGTCATGTACAAACTTCAATATAAACTTTTCATAATATTTAAGAAGATTGAAGTTTATTTTAAATATTTTAAGTATGATTTTGTGGAAGGAGAAATCTTACTACTGACCATACAATACCATGTTTTGTCTGGTTAATTTAGCAATTACTACTGAATCTTGACAAATATTTTCTGAATGAGTGTGTGGGAGTAACAATCTTCCAGATTTGTAAATAATAATGGAAAACTGCACAGAAAGCACTGAGACAGTCAAAAACATACAAAGAACTTTTGCAAAATCCAGTAAAATATATCAAAGTTACATTAGTCTAAAAGGCATTTGAATCAGGCCCAAAATGATCCTTAAGAAAAGAGGCTGTCCATATACAGTATGCACTGAAACTTTTGGCTTTTTTAGAGCCATTTGGTTTCTCTACAGTCTTGTGAGCCATGGAGTCAACCCTTGGAATACAAAAAGGTATTCAAAAGATGTGACATCTACTTTTACAGTTATTAAAAATAATTTTAAAAGCAAAGCTTAAGACAGTAGATCTTGATTAAAACTGGAACCTTTTTAGGGCATTTTTAAAAGAAGTTAAATATTTTCTGGGAAGCTACTAAACTTCCTAGAAGAAAAAACTACAAAGACGCAGATTGAAATACTGTACCACTGTCATACAAAGGGAGAAATTAAAAGTTCTGATGATGTCCTCTGAATCTGAGGTAGATGTCTCCTCCACTCTTCCTGGAATCTGCATAGTACTGCTTATATATCACTTTTCAAATGTTACTGTAGAGTTCTCTGCTAGCAAAGGATATGCTAGGTTCAGCAAAGGTAGATACTATTTCTGTTCCTTTACCACACAAACTAAAAGGAGAACAGAAGGCAGAAAAAGATCCTGCTGTGAGGAACTACACTTGAGCACAAGATGAGGTGTTTCTGTATTTCTATACTTCTGTGGTATTCTGTACACACTTGTTAAAACTAGAAGTGTTTTTAAAAATTTGTAAGACTCACCATAGTAACCAATAAGAGCAGCAGCAAAAATATGATCCAGTTTCTTTTCATTTTTATGTCCAGTGCAGTGAGTTTTATAATGTGGTTGGATGAATTCAAACTGCAATGGAAAAAAGTAAGAACAAAATTACTAATTCATGAACTCTTATTTTCTACGTGAATAAAAAAAAATCAGTGGAGATCCTCTAAATTTTTATTCATACATAGCGATGCCATGTGATATACACAAAGATGTACAATATGATGTGAAAAAAAATGTACTCAATTCACCAGCAGTGAATTCCAGCAAGAGGATTATTCCTGCACTGCTGCCTCTGTTGCCTCAACCAACACCAGTTCTCCAGAGGGTTTGTCTCAGCTAGGTAGCTGGTATCAACTCCAACAGATGTGTAGCAATTAGCCCTGAGATATGAGTTGATTCATTGACATCTCGGACTTTGGGCTGAAATGCAAACTGCAAACTGCAGTTCAGTTTCTTCTAAGGAAGACTTAGAGTTTCAAACACACACACACACAAATGATTTTTTCCTGTTCTCTTCATACCTGCTGATTTTTGCATTTGCCATTTCTGGATCAACTGATCTAGTAAGTAGTCATTTCATCTTCACATTACAACTTTTCAAGGATGACAATGGCAATGCAAGAATTAATTGTAAGCTGTAAAGTAATTTCTGTATCTGTAGTAGCTATAAACTAGTTAACTGTATCTGTAGTTTGAAGAAAAACAGAACTATGCAAACCAGCTAAAATTGTCTTACAGCACAGACTATTCTTGGAACTGATTCTTGGGGTGTAAAATGCACCTAAAACAAAATATACAAAATTATTTATTAAGCACCTAGAGCATCTATTAAGCATAACCCTGTTCTGACAACTCACCCAAAAGGAAGGGAAATGTGTTAAGAGATTTCTCACACAATATTTTACTATATCCTGAAGTATCCTGAGAAGATCACAAAGTTGAGCCTGGACCTGAAATAAGAGCTCCCTACTGCTTGCATGGTAGAGGAAGACCTCTCCACATTTAGATTTAGTTAACTAAACCACCTTTCAAAATCTAAGTATTTTGCTGTACTAGCATTAATGATGCTGTTGTCAGCCAGAATAAAGGAGACCACATCTGAATGAATTTAGCTCCCTTGTACAGATTAATTCATTACAAATAATACACTGCTACTTAAGATATAAACCTCATGTACTCCAAAGGTCCCTCATACACCTAGCTCAAAGATCCCACTGCTACTAAATCATGAGGGCTGTTAGGAGCTGCGTCCCTACGTGGAATCCTGCCTCCTGACCCGAGCCACGTTGGATCACACTTGCTCTCGTCTTTGGAAATTTTTCTTATCCAGCAATGACCTCCTATGAGAGACTGGTGGATGACAAACAACTGGGAGTACATTGGCCAGCAGAGGTAATTTTACAAAAAATCCATCCTTTTGAAAAAGCTCTTAATCACAAAAACCAAGCACTCTAGATCTATTACTTTTCTGCTGTTACAGAGTCCACATAACACTACTAAAATACAATAAAGAGCACTTTGTAGAATATACTGACTACAAAATATGAGATTACTGTTGTTCATTATACAGCTTGATGCATAATACAAGAAATGTGTTGTAAAATCAGTTACTGTTGTGCCTGTTTAACCCAGCTAAAACTGTATCAGTAATCTTCCCTCTATTTTTACCACTGGCATGTAATTCTCTAACATTGATTGCTGGAAATTCCACAGATAATTCAGCAACAAACTGAAAATCAAAGATGCTGTTCTGAAGGCTCTTAAAACACTAACAGGAAGAGTGATTAGCAAATGTGAAAGATATTCTCGGTTTGAGCTAATACTTCTCTGCGAAATCCATGTGTGACAAGAACTACAGTGAACAGATTAACTGTAAAAAACACTCTATGTTAACTAAAGAAAAATCTAAATATCTATATACAGTGATTAAAGACTGACTGAAAACCAAACATAAATGGAGATATCTAAGGGCATGTGGTGATAGGACAAGGGCCAATGGTTTTAAACTAGAGCAGGGCAGACTTAGATTAGACATTAGGAAGAATTTCTTAACTATGAGGGTGGTGAGACACTGGAACAGGTTGCTCAGAGAAGTTATAGATGCCTTGTCCTTGGAAATGTTTAAGACCAGGCTGGATGAGGCTCTGAACAACCCGGTCTAGTGGGAGGTGTCCCTGCCCATGGCAGGGAGGTTGGAACTGGATGATCTTTAAGGTCCCTTCCAACTCAAGCCATTCTATGATTCTGCGAAATTAGCAAAGATGTAATGCATGATAACTGGGCACAAGGGAGATTAATTCAAACCTATCACAAATTTCATTCATTTATAGTTGTGTTTGTTTACCTAGGAAAGGAAAAAAAAACACTGGCTTTCTAAGGAAATGGGAATTAACTGCTTGGCTGTAAAGTAATTGAGTAATCTTCTCTCTCCAAAGTATGCCAAAGCGCATCTGCACAGGGTTAAAACTGAAAATGATGTGCACAGAACAAGCAATGAGAATGATCAAGTAGCACATAGCAACCATAGTTTAGTGTATGTTTTTCTATATATGTATACAAGATTTCAAAATAATTTTCTCTACAACAGTTCCAAAGTCCCAATGCTAAAACAAATGTTGGATGGCAAATATAAAATGCATATTCAAATATTGCCCTCACTTAGTCTTGCTTAGCTTTATTTATCTAAAAGATATCTATCTAAATATCATAAAAAGTCAGAATTTATCTGCTTTGATTCATGGTCCATGATTATTTCTGTTTCACAATATTGTCACTCCTTAGCTCAATTCATTTAATAGTCCAAATATTTTCATATCTAGTAGTTCTGTAGACATTTCCTATCAACTATTCCAGTATCTACTACTAAATTATTAATTCTCCTCAGGAGATAAAACGTTAAGTGAAGTCTATAATCCGCCTTATGCTTTCCACTTGTTTCTCACATTTGCTGACTACAAAATACATATAGAGAAAAAAAATATTTTTTCTAAATATCACTACTTTTGGGCTTAATTACAAAATGCAAGATTAATGTCATTTAGATGCCTCTTTGGACTTCAGGAAAGCATTTCTTGCACCACTGCATGAGTTAATTCACTCAACATTTATTTCCCATAGTTCAGACAAGAACTTTCACAGAAACATTATAAGCTTTGTCAAGAATGGACAGCAACATAGTCCATTGATTGAGGTAGCAAGTCAGTACTGCCAAGAAAGTTAGGCTGCTTCTATCTGTTCTGATGAGATGCAAAACAAGTATAATTCTCAGAAAGTTCTTTCCGTTGCCAAGCTGGAAGGTATTAGATGCACAAGGAAAAGAAATTATTAATGAAAGGGATCCATTCTTAGGCTTCTTTAATAATGCTTCCCAAGTTGTCCTTTTGCTATTAAACATCTTTGACAAGTCTACTGTGTGCAAGAGAGGACACCTGTAGTAGATTAATTTGAGTATATTACATGTTCATTTGAAGGAAAAGGTGGTGGAAGCTCAGACACAATCTCCTGACTCTGCTCTGGGATGGTGGGGAGCTGAACAAAAGCCAGCAGGACTATGATTTACATTGTAAGTACTGAATGATACTATAAAGTCAGTGGACACAACACTGCAGCTAGTAGCAGTCCTCTGGCTTAAGTATTTTCCGAGTAAAAGGGAATGTCAGTGAGAAGAGAATGGCGAGTTGCAACAGCAAATTAGATCTTCAAAATCTGTTTTATTCTTAGTGCATGTTGTATTGAAGATACTGATAACTTTAAAAGATAAAAAATGGAACAACCTGTTATTTCCTCTTTATTACATCTCTGTTATCCAAATTAACGATACTCCAAAGGCCCATATCATGTTTGTCACTGATAACAGTGACATCTACTGCAGAAGAAGGAATTCAAAAGGAACTTCTAGCTGAACTTGGCTAAAATAGTCGCTGGTATAGCTTTAACAGATGTTCACGTTTCTCTTCCTCCTGCTCTACAGAGCCATCCTGCCTCATCAGCTGTTTCTACTTT
>VWZK01000943.1:48484-79998 GCA_013396935.1 Baryphthengus martii | reverse complement strand
AAATGCCAGGCCCGCTGGCAATCCCCACAAAAGAGTTCATTTGGTTTAGCTCTTTGCCCATCAAAAAATGGCAACTACATGGTCTTTAGAAAGGCAGGTGTATCTAATTCTACAGTGTCCATGGCACAGTATGGCATATTGTAATTATGATGAAATCATCTGCTTACACCCACAAGTATCGTCCACATAAAAGAGCCAATTACTAATATGATAGATAAATAGGTATTGGAGGAGTGGGGGTGGGGAGAGCTGAACCCTTAGAAATATTGTTTTGCTAAAAATATGCATGAAGAAACAGCTTAGGAGGGATTACTTTGCGGAAGGGCTGATGACAATGGTAAGTGGGACTATAATTAGATCAGTACATGATACCATTCCTAGTTAGTAATGAACAAAATTCAGTGCCTTGTGCACTTGCTTGTAAAATGGTGTGACAGCCAAAAGTCTTACTTCTAGAAGAAAAATATTCATATTAAAAAAAAAAAAATCTTTCTCCCACTCTTCGTGATGTTATTACAGACCAAGCGGTCAAGCAAGTGAGTTACCATATAGGTATTCAGGGCCTTTCAGGATGCAATTCTAAACAGAAGGGCTTCTTTCATGAAATGGGGGGAAAAAAAATAAATTATATAATACTTCAGTTTACTTCTTTGCCAAATGATATTGCCAAATAATATTTGCAAATTGCTGTGCAAGTCCATGTCCCTTAACAGAACAAAGAATATTGTTCTTACCTAAAAAAATTAGTTCTTTCCAACATGAAAATGAGATTTATGAGTCTGCCTGAGGACTCACTGTGTGTTTCTCCAGGCATGTAGAGAAACTCAGGCTTTTTATCATAGCATTTTACATGCATATCAATGACTATTCAAAAAGAAGATATGATCTGTGAAAATAGGAGCAATAATACAAAAAACTGTTAAGAGGTATTAGATTTGTTTTTTTCTCTTTTAAATATTTTCATCATGGACTTAGAATTGTAATAGTGTAATGTTTGCAGGCCACGTGCTAGTGCAACATCATCTCTGCCTGTCTTTTGTTATCATACTTTGTTATTTACGTCTTGTAAATCATGTAATTAAACTTAGTATTACCGAAAAAGCAGTTAGCAAGAAGTAATTAATATTCATTTAGAGAGTAATTACATCATTATTTAACTATTATTAACCAGACTTTGCTTTGAAAAAATGTGGTACTTCATTTGCTGTATGGATATTTCACAGATTTTAAAGGAAATAGTAAGTAAACTTCCTTTTACTAATTTCCCATGACAATATTGCAGAAAAAAATATACTTTTTTTTTTTTTTTTTCCCCTGGAAAAAATGCATGTGGCGACAAAGCTCTGCTCATACTTGAAGGAAGAAATGGTATGTAAATGCATGCCTTGCTTTATGGGATTACGTCAGATATATTCAGTTATTTTGCAAAAAGCAATGAAAGTTATACTGGAAAGGTGTGACACAGAGGAAGAGAATTTGGTTTTATGTAAGTGCATGTACTTCAATACACTCACGTTACAGAGATTTATCTCTGAATACTCTGAATATTTTGCATGATAAGGTGAGATAAAAAACAACAAAAACCCCCACAATCTGTATATGTATGATGGAAATATTATCTGGGAACTGTTGACGTGCCTGTGATCAGATGGGGTCAGAATATTCAAATACATCTGTGAGGGGAATTACACGGTCACCGATATAATAGAATTGAAGCCCTAGTGCATTCCCTTGATCTTTTTAGATCTTTTGTTAATAAACTGAAAACTTGAAAACATTATTTTTAATGAAGATCTGAAGGAAGACTCCAGGCAGTAAGAAAAAGAATAACTTTTTGATATTTTGGGTTTTTTTTCTGAAATGGTTGTGCTGATTGGCAAGAGCAGATGCTGTATATTAAGCACATACCACACTAAATCAACAATTCTCTTTGTTTTGACACCTTTTCTTCCCTTAGTCCTTTTGGTATTACTTGTCAAAAGCTTTCTGACATGAATATTTTTCAAATAAATGTATCTTTTGAGCCTTCTCTTCTGCCAAGCTGATTTAGATATTTTTTTCATACAGGGAATGTCTTTAGACTAATTCTGTTATCCAGCTCCTCTTGATACGACACCAATGTCTTCATTATTTACTTTTTTTATTTGAACTGCTTTTACCCTCCCTCGGTAAGGAGTGAAGATTGCAGACAATAGTCATTAAGATTCTGAGCACACATTTGCCCTGGTTTGTTTGATTTAGCATCTTGAATTCCTTCTTTATTTACCAAGATGGAATATCTCCTATATTTCGGCTCAGTAATTGCCAAATCTTGCTAGACTTGCAGAGAATCTTTTTGATTGAAGGATAATATTCAGTGGAAAGAAACAAATCAGATGGACCTTTCTGAAGCTGGCATTCTTTAATTTGATTCTCTGGGACTGACTACAAATCCTCTTCATTCTTTGTTTTTGTAGAAATAACTAGTCCACAAACAAGCTAGTGAAAAACAGAGATTTAGTTTCTTGATGTTTAGATTTTTACACAAACTATGACAACCACTTTTCTAAGCATCTGCTTTTGCTTGATTAGGTTGCTGTTAAGTCAGTGATTTTATCTAAGCCTCTTTGATCTTATGGCTTCATAATTCTGATAATAAGAATATACCTGTAAGGACTACATAGTTATTCATTGGAACAGCAACAGAGAACAAACCAAAAGAGGAGAGTAATACTTTAAGGTGAAGTAAAATTAGCAAATGATCATTTATTATAGGCAAATTGCAATTCTTCTTCTTATATCAAAGAAAGAAAAGAAACCTTTCAACCCCTGAGAGCCCAAGAAAGTAGTCAAGTATTTACTCTGTCCTTTTTGGCTGAATTCAACGCTGGTTAGCCCTGAGTTCAAAAGATTTTAATTCATCATAATGTGAAATATACCTTATGACACATTATGCTTATTTTTGAAAATTACTGTGCTACTTCATCTGACTGTAAGTGTGCCAGTAGAGTTACTGATGGCCTCTGGAATAAAGATTTGGCCCCAAACCTCAGATTCTTGTTCAATTTAACAATATATAAGAAATAAAAACTTAGAGAGGCTTTAAGACAGAACATTACAAGAGAATATTACAAACTATTATAGCCTTCTAACTACCCAAGATATGTCACCCAAATCTGTGAGTGCCAGAATATACTTGTATTGAGAACCTGTTACTTTTGGAGAAGCTTGTTTTTGTCTCAATAATTACTCCTTCTTAATTTTACACAAAAATTACTCTACAGTTTAATAAAATAGTTTGTAATAAAAGTCCAGATGGAAGAATAAAATAAAATTAAATAATCCTACCCTTTATTTAGTCTAATAATAAAGTTTATATTGACATTTTTTTCCAACAGATTACGTATTTTTAATTTACATGCTTTACTTTGGACAAAGTGAAATGTAAAGAAAACATTATTATAATATCAGTAAATTATTCCAATCCTGGAAAGTACTGTTAATTAAATGTTTAATGCAGGCCTTAATGCTAAAATCTAAGGTAAGACAATGCTAAAACTGAACTTCAAAACACAGGAACAACAAAGAGAAAATGATGGACAAGAGTGAGAAAGAGCAGAAGGAGTACCAAGGTCAGAGCAGGAGGAGGAGGAGGAGCTCTCCATGCCAGAGCAGATATCCCCACTGCAGGCCATGGAGGACCCCATGCCAGAGCAGATGGGTATTTGTTGAAAGAACTGCAGCCCATGGAGAGCCCATACTGAAGCAGATTTTTTTCCCTGAAGGGACTGCTGCTAGTGGAGAGGACCAGCATTGGAGCAGGGGAAAGGTTTGAGAGAAGCAATGACAGAGAAACAGCTGTGTACTACCCATGCCCCCTACCCCCTGTGCTGCTCAGTGGGGAATAGATAAGTCAGGAATTAAGAAGTGAAGTTGAACTCTGGAGATCTAGGACAAAAGGTGTTATTTTAACGTCTTTTTTTTTTTTTTTTCTCACTACCCAAATCTATTTTAATTGGCAATAAATTAAATTAATTTTCCCCAAGTTGAATTTCTTTTGCCCACAACAGTAACTGACAAGTTATGTCTTTGTCTTTACTCAGATCCATGAATTTTCACGTTCTGTTTTCTCCCACTGAGGAGGGGAAATGAAATAGCATTGGTGTGGAAGTTTGACCCTTAGCCAAACCCAGTCAGATGATGAACTATGCATATTTTCTATAATGTGTCCACTTAACTCTGTGTTGATTATTTCAATTCACTCTTCTTACAGTGAAGTAATTAATTTACTTCCAACATGTCAAATCAATTTTCAAGACCACATCTATTGTTAAAATTAACAAACTTCTTGAAAATTCTGAAAATTATACTTGTAGAATCACAGAATAACAGAATCACAGAATGGTTAGAAGAGATGTTGGATGTTTGTTTCTTTCAACCCCTCTTCTCAAGCAGAGTCATCTCCAGCCACTTACCCAGGATCATGTCCAGATGGCTTTTGAGTATCTCTATGGATGGAGACTCCACAGCCTCTCTGGGCAAGCTGTGCCAGTGCTCAGTCACACTCACAGTGTGAAAGGTGTTTACTGTTGTTCAGATGGAACCTTCTGTGTTGCAGTGTGTGCCCATTGCCTCTGGTCCTGTCACTAGGCACCACTGAAAAGAGCCTGGCTCTGTCTTCTTTTTACACTCACTTCAGGTATTATATATATTGTATATGAGATCTCCCTGAGCCTTCTCATCTCTAGGCTGAACAGCCCCAACTCTCTCATCCTGGGAGAAATGCTCCAGACTCTTAATCATCTTTGCAGTCCTTCGCTGGACTCTCTCGTGTATGTCCTCGTCTCTCACGTACTAGGGAGCTCAGCATTGGACACAATACTTCAGAAGCGGCCTCATCAGTGCTGAACAGAGGATAGTAATTACCTCCCTCAACCTGCTGGCAATACTCCTAATGCATCCCAGGATACCATTTGTCTTCTTTACTACAAAGGCACATTGTTGGTTCATGTTCAAGTAGGTGTCCGCCAGGACCCCTAGGTTCTTTTCTGCAAGGCTGCTTTCCAGCCATATATTGGCGTATAAGAGGATGTATAGATTTACATTAGATCAAGGAAATGACCTAATGGAGGCATATCTGTCTTTTCATGTAGTTAGAATATTTTAACTAATTCAGTTATCAAAAAATCAGTAGTTCCTTTACCTGGATAGAAAATGCCTCAACACTTACTCCGCTAGAAATGGACAGTAGAAACGAGGTGCTTGTGAAGATTATGACAAAACCTCTATTCTACCAGGATGTTTCTGGATATTCCTACATCTGTATTTATGTATAAATCGTAAAATTATCTGTACACTCCAGTGCACATAAACTACATAGTATTAGATATTAGATAGCTTGTGCCAACACTCACTCATCTTTGACATATTTTGCAGTCTTTTGCCTAGTAAAGTCAGTCTAGCTGTATAAATATATAACCATTAAAAATATGACTGCAGATTTAAAGATTATCAGTACAGCACTTGAATATTTTTTTTCTGCATTATTCAGAATGTAGCATGAGACTTTATTATACAAGTCTTAATCTAAAAATACTTTTTCTTTTCTCATGATCTAGTTTATAGATATTTATGTCTGTACTGCAAAAATATTGATATTGGAACACTTCTCTGCTTTTGACTTTGCAGTAGCTGCTGAATCATTTATTTTCTAGGAATTAGTTAATCCTGTTCTTAACAGCTATTGAAGCAGCATCCTATTGACAGAAAACAAAGCTCCTATTTTTAGAAATTAAGTCTGACAGATCAAAGATTAACTATCCCAGAAGACTCTATGTTATTCTGAGCACTTTGCTAGAATGATCATGAGAGACTGAGGAAGAAAGAATTTTCTTCCACTCAAAACTAGCAAAAAGATTAGAATTTTTGTGCCTTTATCCGTACTGTGAAGGATATTTCACTTCCAAGGATCATCTGGGTACATTTCACTCTTTTTTCTGGGTTGTAAAGCACTGGCTGAGCTTTTGATCTCTTCAGAAAGCTTTTGTGCTGTTTTGTTTCTCTCTCCTATGAGCTACAACGCATATTTCCTTGTAGGATTCTGGGGATCAATTGTTCAATGTTTAATGTGTATGTGCTGACAACAGCAGGAGACATATTCATAGAGTAAATTGCCATTCTTGTTTTCTTCAGCATGAAAAATGTTATTGCCCTTTTACACATGGATAATTTTAGTAAAGAAGTAAAATTTTAGCTTTAAAAATAATTTGGAGTGTTCAGTTTTCACAGACTAGAAGCTGTGTGGGTTTTGTGGCTTCTTTTTTAGGATATATAGATAATTTATGCAAAGCCAAGGCCTGTTTTGATTGAGTTCCTGATGAGCACTGATTTTTTCCACAAATTAGGACCAAATCTCTCAAGTACCCTTAAAAGCAGAAACTGTGGAAAATTTAGCAGTAGTTCAGCTTCACATAGGGATTAACTCTGGTGATGTTAGTTACTTCAAAGACAAAGCTTTTGGAATCTGGTTCTCATGCTGGAGTCTGCTACAATTAGCTAAATACATATTCTTTATCTAAGCTATGTGAAAAACTGTGTATTTAAAAATATGATTCACAAAAGCTACTGTGTGAATAGGAATTGTTAAAAAGTTAATTTCAGAATATTTTTTCAGACATACAGAAGTAGAATATCTCCATCCTGACCTTAGCACTCCTGTAGACGAGTATTTCTTCTAAAGAGATCCACTTATTTTGAAATAAAAATACCATTAACTGCTTTGTTTAAATTTATAGCAAGAAAAAGAGTTGTTCTGTGACTTGACTCTTCAAAAGTAGGACATGAGAAGTAAGGGATTTTTGGGTTCAGTTTTCTTCTCTACTTGAGAATGTCTGAAGTCTTGATTGAAGACCTGGTTCTACCACGGATAACTTATTTTGCAAGTTACAGAATAGTTTATGTGGATGGAGTAAAAAGTATAAATCTTCTTGTTGACTTATTTGTATTCCAGACAAAAGGTTTGAGAATACTTTTATCTTCCAGTGTATGAAATGTCTTCGAGACAAAACTGAGCTCTGGAATCTGGGTCTTCTAGTTACAGGTAGATTTCATCAGTAGGCTTGAAAACTTAGGATCTCCCACACTGAACTGAAGAAAGTAGTAACAGTAAGAGACTGTATGAAATGGCTTTAGATGGGGACAGTATAGTTTTGTATTTGCAGATATTTACTGAAATAAATGTATCAGTCTAATCAGAAAAAATAATTTTAAGTTTAAGGTATGATTTTTGTTGGACAAAGAAATTCTTGTCCCACTCTTGGCTTTCACCTGTTTCCTGTCCTTTCTTACTTTACCTCTTACTCATGCTCTTCTTTCTCTAGACCTTTGTCCACCTTCATGTGCATCTGCTTTCAGTAATTTCTTTATCCTAAATCCTTTTGCTTCTGCAGTTCTGGATTATATCACTCCAGACTTCCAATCACAGCATTTCCCCCTCTTTCTAGATGGGGGGGTTTAGACAAGTATTGTAAGAACCTAAGCACGTAGTCCCCCACAATTTCAGCAGGCTACTCATTTCTGAAGGGAACAGAAGGCCTGATATGCAGACTGGACCTGCTACATAGGGAAGTCCATTGCCTCTCTGGAACCCAGGTTAATAATGTAAAGAAGATGATTCCTTCCCTAGTATAGCCCTCAGATTACCATCATCTTTTGATTTTTCAGGTAGGTAGTGATAAAGTAGTGAGAAGAAGTCCAAGGGCAACGAAGAGAGATTTCAGGGCCTTGGGAAGCACAAATTGTGTTCTCCTTTATCACTTCAGTTGCAGGGAAATGATGAGGGGGTGAACAGGAAAAGCCAGAAGATCAATGCCTAGTTCCGAGCCTGGTGCTACCAGCAGGGTTTTGGATTCTTTGAGTGAGCTTGATTTACAAGATACCAGGCCTGCTGGCAACAGGTAGGAAAAGCTTATCTCACAGAGGGAAAAGAATTCTAGGAGAAGAGTTGTCAGAGCTCACTGAGAGCTTTAAACCAGGTTCTGAGGGGGATAGAGATGTAACCAGTCTTGCTAGAAAGGCAACTTGGTGTAGTAGCTCAGCACTTGAGGGACAGTGTGCTAGTATTTTTGAGAACCAGAAGGCCTACCACCCCCCAAGAGCAAAAAATGTGCACTCAAATCTCTCTCTGATATGCTTATATACCAATGCATGCAACATGGGGAATAAACAGGAAGAACTGGAGATCTGTGTGTGGTCACAGGTGCAGTCGTAATTGTTGAGACATGGTGGAAAAGCTCACATGACTGAAATGTTGCCATGGATGGCTCTTTCAGAAAGAGAGGTCAGCAAGGTGAGGTGGTGGAATTGCACCTTATGTGAGGGAGCAACGGGAATGTATTGATCTCTCTCTAGGGGCGGATGAAGAATCAGTTGAAAGCTTGTGGGTAGGGTTTAAGGGGTAGGCTAACACAGGAGATACTGTTGTGAGTGTTTATTACAGGCCACGTGATCAGGATGAGGAAGCTGACAAGGACTTCTACAGGCAGATGAAAGTATCATCACAATCACATGCTTTGGTTCTCATGGGGGGACTTCAACCACCCTAATATCTGCTGGGAAGACTACACAGCCAAGTATGTACAGTTCAGGAGGTTCCTCCAGTGTATTGATGATAATTGTTTTACTCAGGTGGTAGACGAGTGTCACAGAGGCACCCACAAAACAACCAGCAGCCACTATCCAAAAAATGGGGTTTATTGCAACCAGGGTTGCCAGCACTCCTGTTCACTAAACAACAGGTTTGGATGTCTGTCGAGAATTAACTACTACACAACTGATTCCTAAGTTTCAGGAATGACAAACCAAAATGGGCAAACCCTCACTTATAAAAGCGGAAACCTCCCACACCAGAGTGCCCAAGATACCACTCACCCAAGGGGGGGCTGAGGCTCACTCAATCCACGGAGACTCCCTCAATCCATGGAAGTATCCTTGGACTGCATGTCCAAGGGGAGGATCCAACTGCTAGACCTGCTGCTCTGTGAAGAACCGACTCCACTGGGTCTTAGGCAGGACCCCATTTATAACTTAGTCGAAGGTGCACTGTGGTCATTCTCATTGGCTGAGGGACAGGCCCAGACAAAACACAGAAAAGCTCACACCTCGAGCCTGTTTGCTAAGGGGTCTCAACCCTGAGGCGCCAGTTAAGCACCGCAAGGTGCAACTGAATGGCCGAGGCGCCAAGCTCCTCAGCACAGCCCAGGTGTTTTGTCTGTGGGGGAGGCTGTACCTGCCACAATGAGCTGAGAAGGAGAGAAGTTCTACTGGACCTAGCACTGATGAACAAAGAGGGACTGGTGCAGGACATTACAGTTGAGGGCAGACTTGACTGTAGTGATCATGAGTTCAGGATCACGTGTGGTACATACGAAACAACAAGCAGAATTGCAACCTTGGACTTTAGGAGAGGTAACTTTGCCCTCTTCAAGAAACTACGTGGAGAAATCTCATGCGTTAGGGCTTTAGAAGGTAGAGGGGCTGAAGAGAGTTGGTTGATATTCAAGCACTACTTCCTCCAAGCTCGAGATCACTGCAGCCCTAAGAGCAAGAAATCAGGCAAGTGAAGCAGGAGACTTTCATGGTTGAATAGGGAGCTTCTGAAAAATCTCAAGTGGAAGAAGGAACTTTACAGTACGTGGAAGAAGGGACTCACCACTTGGGAAGATTATAGAAATGCTGTCAGAGTATGCAGGGATGAAATTAAGCAAGCCATGGCCTCCTTGGAATTAAGCCTGGCAAGGGATGTCAAGGTCAACAGGAAGGGTTTCTTCAAGTGCATTAGAGGCAAAAGCGAATCTAGAGAAAATGTGGGTCAGCCATTGAATGAGACAGGCACCCTGGTGACAGAGATTTCAGAGAAGGTGGAATTCCTGAATGCCTTCTTTGCTTCAGTCTTTACTGCTCAGGCCAGCCTTCAGGAGTCCCAGATTTTGGAGATAACAGAGAAAATCTAGAGAAAGGGAGACCTTCCCTTGTTTGAGGAGAATCACATTAGAGATCAGTTACACAAACTGGATATCCACAGGTCCATGGGTCCTTACAGAATGAACCCGTAAGTGCTGAAGGAGCTGGCAGAAGTCATTGCTGGGCCACTCTCCATCATCTTTGAAAGGTCCTGAAGAACACATGAGCTGCCTCAGGACTGGAGGAAGGCCAATGACAATCCAGTCTTCAAAAAGGGCAAGAAGGAAAATCCAGGAAACTATAGGTCAGTCAGCCTCACCTCCATCCCTAGAAAGATGATGGAACATCTCCTTCTGGGTGTCATCTCAAAGCATGTGGAGGAAGAGGGTTATAAGAAGTAGTTAGCATGGATTCACCAAAAGGAAGTCATGTCTAACTAATATGATAGTGCTATATGAGAGAAAGACTGGATGGATAGACGAGGGGAGAGCAGTGGTTGTTGTTTTCCTTGACTTCATCAAGGCTTTTGATACCATCTCTCACAGTATCCTCACAGGCAAGCTTAGGAAGTGTGGATTGGATGAATGGACAGTGAGATGGATTGAAACCTGGCTGAAAGATAGAGCTCAGAGGGTTGTGCTTAGTGGCACAGAGTCTGGCTGGATGTCTGTAACAAGTGGTGTTCCCCAGGGGTCAGTGCTGGGTCCATTCTTGTTCAATATATTCATCAATGACCTGGACAAAAGGATAGAGTGTACTCTTAGCAAGTTTGCTAAGGATACAAAATTGGGAAGAGTGACTGACACACCAGAAGACTGTAGAGTCAGTCATTCAGCGAGACCTGGACAGGCTGGAGAGTTGGGCTGAAAGAAACTTTATGAAATTCAACAAGGGCAAGTGTAGGGTACTGCACTTAGGGAGGAAAAACTCCATGTATCAGTACAGGTTAGGGGCTGACCTGCTGGAAAGCAGCTCTATGGAGAAAGACTTGGGCGTCCTGGTGGACAACATGATAACCATGAGCCAGCAATGTGCCCTAGTGGCCAAGAAGACCAATGATACCCTGGGGTGCACCATGAAGAAAGTGGCAAGAAGGTGGAGGGAGGTCCTCCTCCCCCTCTACTCTGCTCTGGTGAGGCCACATCTGGAGTTCTGTGTCTAGTTCTGGGCTTCCCAGTTCGAGAAGGACAGGGAATTTCTGGAAAGGGTATAGCAAAGGCCTATGAGGACGATTAGAGGACTAGAACATCTCTCTTATGAGGAAAGACTGAGGGAGTTAGGTCTTTTTAGTCTGAAGAAAAGACAACTGAGAGGGGACCTTATCAATGTTTATAAATATTTAAAGGATGGGTATCAGGAGGATGGGATCAGTCTATATTTAGTGGTGCCCAGTGACAGGAAAAGCAGTAATGGACGCAAACCTGAACATAGGAATCCCATGTAAATATGAGGAGGAACTTCTTTATTTTGAGGGTGACTGAACACTGGAACAGGCTACCCACAAAGGTGTGGAATCTCTGTCACTGGAAACATTCAAAACCCACTTTGATGCATTCCTGTGTGACTTTCTGTAGGGGAACCTGCCTTGGCAAGGGTGTTGGACTAGATAATCCAGAGAGGTCTCTTCCAAACCCTACCATTCTGTGATTCTGTGATTCAATCATGAACTTCTTGCTTTGTGATAGATTTTTAATTTATTCTAATTATGAAATTTATTCTAAATACAAACATAAAAATATGCCACAACTCTTTCAACTTTTACAGAACCAGCTAAAAATGAAGTAAGATCACCATCAGGTTTCCTTCTTATTTTATTTAAATCAATGTTGAGTCCTTGGATATAAGTAAACAGAAGTGGAAGACAAAAAGGTCGAGAGCTTTGGAAAAGCAGACTACTGATCACAACCTTATTAACTGATTCATTTTATAATACTTTGAATTACGAACAATTCTGAATGATACATCAAGTCATCATTAAACTCTAGTCTATACACACAAAAGGTAAAAATTGTGTGTCTGAAACTTTTGATATTTATGATATTATCAAATGTTTTATTTTCCCTTTGTTGCTCCTTTAGTGGATGAAGGCTATGGGGAAGGGAGAGGGTACTAAGATTTATCTTTATTTTATCTGTGATATAAATAAGAACATAACTATAATGTAACTTTGGGTGATAGTCAAAGACTTTTTTGAGACTTCAGAATTCTTTGAAATGCTTGTATTTTTGTTAATAATGCCCCTTTTTTTTTTTTTTTGCCACCATTATATGTGGAAGGAGTTTATTTTATAGATGCTGCTAATATAAAATAATGTTTAAATAATTGTTTACTGAAACACGTTGGATTTACCTTGTGTATTATGACAAGGAAATTTTGACACCAAAAAAATATAATTAGCCAGTATTTTATTGAGTTAAATTTTGTCAAATATTGTTGACATATGTTTCAGCAGGGGCACATAGAACATTTTGGTTCAGCTTGGTGTTACAAATGGAGTTATTCTTGGATCATACAAAGATTTTGGTTTGTACAGAGTATAAAAGTTTGCAAATTTAGGCTTGTATACACATAAACCTGTAGAGTGTTTTCTCAGTTTGGTTCAGATTTCTGTCTGTGATACTCATATAACATTAGCCATATACCAGTTTTCAGTTTTCACAGCAAAAAATTGAAAGATGATAGAGAAAACTTAATTCCTTTCTCTTATCTCTGAAATAGCAAAGCTTCAACCTATGCTTCCTATTGCTTTACTGTAGCAGTACTTTGTGATATCATGAAGGGGATTTGACTTTGAAGTTCTATGCTCAGCAACCTAGTTCCTTGAATAGAGTGGCGAAGGTACCACTTAACACCTGCAATACAGGGAGGATTCTGAGTTTCTGAAATAGTTCTTATCACTGAACTGAGGTCCATTCAGATAAAAACTTTTTCCTAAATCATAGAAGGCAAGAAGTCTTGTTAATATATATGTAAGTCCTTGGAAATCTCATAGTGTTAGTTCAACTTTACTTGATACCAGATTTGACGGTTCAAGAGTCGATCTTTTCTGTTCTTATGCACATATATTTGAATAATTTCTTTCTGTTCTCAGGATTTTTAAAAAGTGCCTGGCACCTATAATAAAGTCACTATCCACTCCCTAGAGAACATTCATTTTAGATTCACCATAACACCATAAACAAAAGTAAGAAACAGGTAACGGAAGAAAACACAAATTAGTGACTAAAAAAAGAAAGATTCTTAGTGAAACCAATGCATGTTGATAAAATTATTTTAAGTGTCGTAGCTGTTAGGCCTACTGAAATTCTTCTGAGACTAAGAAGCAAGTAATTAACTTTACACTAAAACTTCATTTTGGAGGAGAGGAATTTCATAGAAACATACAACTGCAGCCCATCAGTAGCTTCTGCTCATGCATCAAAACCAGATCCTTGTTTTTTTAAAAAAATAAAATAAATGCATCACAATGTTAACCTTCTTTCATTCCAAAATACAGAACAAGACACAACTTATTTCTAGGTAGATGTATATTCTCTAAAGTAAGTGTTATATTTTTCCTTCAAGTTGTTGAATAATTAATTAAACCACAAGCTAAGACACTGAAGTGACTTTGGAAAAGAGTATTGGAATAAATCTACTCTTTTCCTGTCTAAGTTATTAGCCCCTTGGGAGGACATCACTTCTGAAAGTGTGTAACAGAAACACAGAATTTAGATAACATATACACCAATTACTAATTTGCAGAAGTGAGACATCTTTTCCATGGTGGTTTATAGCTATCCTCTCACTTTGAAATCAATAATTTCAAAAATGCTCATGGAAATTTTGCAGTTTTTCAAAACCACATAATGTGGATAGAACCTCAGGAAATAATTCTCATTTTCTTTCTTTCATTTCTTTGCTATTGTCATCTCCTACCTAGGGAAGCAATTTCTGCAAGTGAGAAAAAAAAAAGAATTGAAAAGTGGTGGGTTGGGTTCTTTTTAGATTAGTTTGTCTACAAATCAAGCAAGTTGGTTTTGTTAGCACTGAATTATTCAGATAGAATTTAATACTAGAAAATCTAATTGTAAAAAAGATACTTGACCTTGATAACTTCATCTCACATATTTAAATAGTTAAAGATTTTATTAGGAACTCAATGTTACTGATCTTTCACTGCCCTGCCTCTGTTAATATTTGGTAGTAACATTTGTACTAATTAATCCTGCTCTATAGACCACATTCTATTCTCTGCTTGTATCAGTTCTGCCTCATTCTACCTTACAGGCTGTAGTTGTTTTCTAAGTTTACTACTATCTCTTTTCTGTGAAATCACTCAGTCACATAATTTCAGATGAAGAAAAGCATCAAAGCTGGTTACTCTTCTGCAACTGATTGTTGATCTGGATGCTATGGTGTTCTTGATGGAATTCCTCTATTACAGAGAAGAGGAAACAGAGGGAAATAAAATATATTGATCTCCCAAGTCCAATAAAGCTTTTAAATTTTGCTTACACAACATATGTACAATACTTCGTATTTAAAAATGAGAAAAGCTTACTTTTATGGGTTATCTCAAGATAACAGTATATATTGTTTTAATCTCCAAAAAGTTTAGGAAAGATGAAAGAATAGCACCAAGAGAAAAATAATATTTAAGGTTCCAATCTCGGTATTGATTTCTGGAAAATGACTCCCCAGAAACAAAGATAAACCGGATATAAATCACTATGGGAACAGAAGTTGACGGGTTATATAGCCTTTTCTACAGAACTGAAGCTGTGGATCCTGTCATGAAGAAATATATCTCTAATAAATTTAGAATCTATACTTCACTCCCTGTCATACAGTGTCTTAAAATATGAAGCAAGCATCATATGTGTGCAAAGCTTTGTATAATCACACTTATTTTACAGAGGTAACTGAGGAAGATAATATAAGCCATTCACACAAGACAGACAGCAGAACTGGCAAACTCCTGAGTGTAAGTGACTCCAAATGTGAACTCCTGAGTTCAGTTCAGGTCACTGGATCACATTCTATTTTTTCTTGTTATTTGGGGATTGGTTTTTTTTTTTACCTTTTCCATCTGTTTTAATTTCTGTTCTAACAGAGGGAAATAGAAGCTAATTGGATTCGCATTAAAGTCAGTGCTACCTCTGCCATACATTAGAAGATATTCTAGGAAAAGTAACATTTAGAGTTAATTTTCTAATATGTCTTTAAAAAAACCCCACAACAATAAGGAAACAACTTCTATAAGCATGTAAGTGTAGAAAAAAACCCACCCCAAAAACAAAGAGAAAAGTTGTACAAGTTAGGCTATCAAAGTAAAAGCACAACAAGGATACAATAAACAGTAAAATATCAATAAACTAGTTCTAACTTCCAATTCCATTTCAATATTTAGATGATATTAATATTAATAGTAGAAAAAAATTAACACTGATACAGGGCAACCAATTTCTTTGTGCTGTTCAGCTGAAAGCACTGAACTTCTGCCAAAAAGAATTATTGTGATACACACCTTTGCTATGGTTGCAGGGCTGCTAAACTATTAGGTTGAGCTGTGCCATGTCAAAAATATAAAGGGATGTATATATTTTATACTTATTTGATATTCCATTCTTCTTTGTGCAGAATGTCAAAAAAAAACGAGAATGCAGATGTGTGCTGTCGTATGAAAATATAGAATGTTAAATGTTTGAATTTATGTTAGAATACATCAGGTTAAAGTTGGTATGTATGGTTACTGATATTGGAGAGATGCTCCAGTGGCTAATATTCTAGAGAACTATGCTCTAGCTTGAATTGAAATCATAGAATCATAGAATCATAGAATCATTCATTCAGGTTGGAAAAGACCCTTGGGATCATTGAGTCCAACCACCAGCCCTATTCCACAAAGTTCTCCCCTACGTCATATTTCCCAATACCTCATCCAAACGACCCTTAAACACATCCAGGGATGTTGACTCAATCACCTCTCTGGGCAGCCTGTTCCAGTGTCTGACTACACTTTCTCTGAAAATTTTTTTCCTAATGTCCAGAAATGTGGCAGTACATATGAATTATATGTCTTACTTCCCCTTTAAAACACAGATTTGTACAGACAGAAATGAAAAGCTCATCACCTCTTCAAAATACCTTGGTTTTGATGCTCCCCGAACCTGTTAGTCAGTCTTTAACAATTATCCAAGTGACATAGGTATAGATTTAAGAAATTAGTCTAGACCATTGATATCCAAAAATGGTGTGAATCACATTCATATACTTTTTACCTTTTTGCATTTAGAATTGTTCATGTATTTTAAGATACTGTACCTTTTTTTAAGAAAATGCCAAAAATTCTGAGTTTAAGAAAATAAATTATGAATAATTTTTCCTGTCTTTATTAGGACTTATTCCCCACTTAGAAAGGGTTTAGTTTAGAAAATATTGAAGTATTTCTCACAGGTTATGACTCTGTTTTTTGTATTGTATTGATTTTGGCTGCCAACACTCTACCTGTGAAGCAAATTGTGTATTAATTTGATGGATATATTAAGTATTTTTATATTTTTGCAGTCATAGAACCTCCCTTATCCGGCAGACCTGTGTAAAGCTAAAAACCCCTTTTTTTTCTAACTAGAACAGAAATCTCAGAACTATATCTATGTACTTATACATCTTCTTTGATGGTTCTGTTTGGTGGACCACAAAAGAGAGCTTGAAGTGAAATAACATTCCCCCTTGGGAATCAGGACATGGAAGTAAACTAGGAGCTAATATTTTTGCCAAAGTGGTTCAACTTCCATTGGTCTGAAGGCTAAGACAGACTATTCCCTGTGCTGAAGATCGTTGTAGCCAGTTAGTGTAGAATATGTAGCTATCTTTAAATATGTATGTGATATATAGTATTATGTACTTTATAAAATTTGTTTCTGTAGAGATACAGGCTACTTTGGGAACATGTATCTTTGGTGATTAATGTAGTATATATAAGAATAATTTTAACCTATTTTATTTTTCCTCTAGCCCTGTAGCTCAGAAAATACAATACTGCCGTTGTTAGTAATGAACCATGGGCCTTGTAAGAAAATTGAAATTACTCAGAAATATAACTTGTCAGAGTTATTTTTTCTGGACTTGTCTTATTTCACTGAACCTATCTTTCAGTTCGTTTAGCCATAAACAATGGTCTAACTACAAGGTTACTGCTGTCATTAGCTTAGCTTTCCATGACTGTGTAGTATAGTCCCTTTGTTATATAACACTAGAAAATGAAGTAGTTCTATAGCAGTTTTACTATAGTTCAGTAACTGGTAGAAATAAAAAGTATTTTTCCAGTGTAGAATTAATTATTTATTGTCTTAAAATAAAAATGTAGCGCAGAGAATTTTGTTAATGGATGACAGCAGGGACCTTGAAAGTTTGGGTGCACTGTAAATCTCCAATGACAAATTACTCAACATTTAAAGAATGGTATTTTGGGAGCTGGGTAAAAAAAAGATTTTAGACATCTAAAAAAGAAAAAATAGAACAAATATAGAATACCATGTACAGTAAAGCTTCGAAACAGAGTTTATGGACCAATGAAGCAAGAATGAATAGGTGGACTACAAGTTCAAATACATAAAAACAACTTCCAGGGATGAGGAAAAGCATTATTGTATCCTCTCTGTGAAAAACTTGGGGTGCTGACAAGTTACAGCAGCCTTCTTCCAGCCTCATCTTTTTAAAGACAATTGTTGCCAATGACCTGCAGATCCAGAGGGGCAGTCAAAGAGTGAGCATAACACTACTTGTATAATAATATTAATTGCATTACTAATGAGACTTTAATAATCAGATATTTTTGACTAACAGTGTCCTTTTAGCTGCACTAATATTAACCTAGTAGGCTAGCAATTAAATCTTTGTTTAACATGTAAAGGCATATGTTTTCAACCCAGCCAATTTTCACAGCATATCTGCTCTTGTATCCTGCCCTTCAGTCTTGGTTACAATTTGGATACAGTAATTCGAGTTCAACAGTTTGCTCCAATATAGAATATTTGGTGCCTGTAAGTTAGAATTTTTAGTTTCCATAGGTTCTAAGACTGAAAATTTGTTACATGAAATTTCTAGTCAATCAAGTGAATCGGTAGAAAGCTAAACACTTCATATCGACTATTGAAATAAATCATAAAAACATGTCTTAAATCTTCCACGTACGGGATTAAGATGTATGTATCAGGGTTGTAAGGAACAGCATGCGATTCAAAGTCTTGTCTATGTATAGATCCATCGACCTTGTGATTTTGAGGGGGGAAAACGTGTGAAGACAAAGAGAAAGAAGCTGTTCCTGTTAATACAGACTTTCCATAATAACAATTAGCAAACCTATTGAAAAATAAAGATGCTGAGATACAATACCTTCTGGTGAGGTTACGAGTACCAAAGCTGTATGCATTAATCAAAAGCCATAAGATCCAGTGAATATGTGGCTATGACTCTACTTTCCTCACCCTCCAATCCCTATCAGGGTAAGGAATGTCATTTCAAAGCAAATCATTTAAGACAGATAACTGAGAGTAGAGAAATAAAACAATTTACATAAGTATCTCTGTTGTAAGGGCACTCAGCACAGAAAATGTGTCCTATATTCTCGTACCTATTCCATGGGACTGTTTAATGCCACACAACCCTTTTTTTCTCATTCTTTGAACCACAGTTAAAAGAGCCGGTGAGGACTGTACAAGAGTACTGTTTAACTAAGAGCTTAGTTGGCACCTGGTAGAAAAATATACCTGTCCAAGTGTGTGATTTATTGTGTGCTTTGTTTTCAGTTTTAATCAAGTTATTCCTTAGTGTAAAGCCAGCTATCAAGAGAGCTTCTCTCTTGCTGCTGTCTGTTTGTATCCAAGCCCTATTAGTTTTAATAAAAGTGATCCAAAGCTTCCTAAAGTCAATGAGTCAAGGCTTCTTTTCACTTTGGACTGGATTCAAGTTGTCAAAACAGAAGATAATGAGTCCAAGTTGACTCTTGTATTGCAGAAGGTATTTTGAATTAATTGTCAAGTTCTATTAACATTTTGAAAGTTAGTTTCTGCACTGTGAATTGTCTTCAAAAGTGAACAAGACGTTGATGCAAGCTATAAAATGACTTATTATGCACTTAATCTCATATTTAAGCTGATTTTTTAATTGCAAATTGTCTGTAACAATTTTTTCCCCACTACGAGGGTCTTAACAGATACATTGGGTTATGTAAAGCTGATTATTATTGGCAACTCACACCAAATAATAGGACTAAATAGGATTTTTTTCCTCAAATAGTCAATGAAGTTCAGATCTCACTTCTAGAATAAATCACATCTATTTTTCTCAGATGTCTCTGTAGAGGTGCTAGTAGCAAATACATCTGATTAACAGTTTTTAAAGAATAGTATTTCAAAAAGTGTAAGTAAGATTTGCCTTAGATAGACATTTTACAGACTGAGTAACCTACTCCAATATTTAACCAATCTCACTATAAAATTCTTCACTCATGCTGAGTTGGTAATTTCCTTGTTACAACCTGTGCTCGCTCTCTCAAAATTTCCTGTACAGTCCCAAGAAAACTTTGACTCAGTTTCCTCTGTATTCTGCCACAACAGTGTTGAAGACAAGTTGCATTACCTCAACATTCTGTTCTTTAGCCTGATCAACCCCATGGTATCTCATGGGTTTCAGATGTATAACCATCATACGTTTCAGATATATAAACATCACGGTGGTTTTCCAGGGGGCTTGCTCCAATTTGGCAACCTTTCTTTTACTGGGGAGCTCAGCACTGGGCCCAGTACTCCAGATGTGTCTCACCAGTGCTGAGCAAAGAGAAAGGCTGGCATACCTCCACCTGTTAACGCTTTTTCCAGGGCAGCACAAGATGCGGTTGGCCTTGCTTGATCCAGGAGCATACTACTGGTTCATGTTCAAGTTGTCAACCTCCAGGGCCTTCTCTGCAATCTCAGCATGTGCTGGTACGTGGAGCTTTTCTGCAAGACATTGTTTTTGCCTTTGCTGAATTTCATGAAATTCCTATTAGCTCACCAGCAATACAGATTCCACTGAAATGTATTACCACCTTTATCTTTTCACATAGCCAGTGAAAGACTACACAGTGAAAAAAGAAAATCAAACCAGAGATTATTCAGTATAAGTAAGAACCCCTATCCACAAAAATCCTTGCAGATGAGCATCAAGTCAAAGCATCAAAACGGTATGGAGTACTGCATTTTAAGAACTATTGTACCTAACGGATGTGAAAATTTGCCTGAATTTCAAAAAGCCTTATTCAAAAACTCCGTGACAATAGAAGAAACTACAATCCAGCATGGTGTTTAACACATATACTGAATTTTAGATTGATATAATCTTATTAACTTTGGTGAGGTTGATATGTGCTTGAAATTAGGCACTTATTAAGCATCTTCTCAAAGAATTAGGAATATGAATAAGGACAGAAGGTCAGACAAGGTTATTTATGGCAGCTTAATTCCAAAAACATGGCCTTAATCATTGATACCTACATGTTTTCTTATGTTTAGGAACCTAATTTTAGAATGTTACACTGTTGAGTTATTAAACATCTGTATGTATAAATATATGTAAGAAATCAGCATCTTAATGTTTAATGTTAGATAATTTATCCAACAGTACATTTCAAACAAAAGGGGCATGTGTGAATCACTTAAGGTTTCACGTTGTAAACTTATAGGAAAACAGAGCAGAGGAAAATAAAAATTTTAGTGTATTTAGTATTTTGTCGCTGATAAATTTTAAATCTTTCTGATGACTAGATATGACTAGTATGATGTATCTCAACTACACTTCTGATACACTAAGGATCAGAAATTACAGTTCCCTAGAGAAGAAAATATTAGTATAATTAGGAGAAATCAAGAGATTACAATAGTTACAAATACTTGCCCTTCTAGTAAAGAGAATTTTCTTGCCCTATGGAGCAGCTCTTATACTTAATATTTTCATTGACTTGCTTTGCACGTGAACTACAGTTGCGTGCTGAGGTTTGAGAATAGAGAAAACTAGGGAATAATATTGCTGTCAGGAAATTGTATCATACTACATCAAGGAAATGAGACTGAACAGTATAACATGTGGCTTCAAGCACAAAAATGAGATTCACAGCTTGAGTTACACACACGTATATACACAAAGAAAAAAAAAAAAACAGTTTTAGGCATGTTATCAGTTACTAGTGCCATGACTACATCACAGACATGAAAAAGACAAATAATCTTAGAATGCTGCTAAAAAGAAAAGCAGAACTACTGTGCCATTTTACAAGGCTGTGATAACATTGAAATGTAGAAAACAAACAAAAAATATTCAAAGTAAAGCAAGTAGTAGGTAAATTGCTAAACACATCTGAAGACTTTTAAGAGAGCAGTCTAAAAAATTCCTGGAGTGTTCAGACAAGGAAAGAAAAAGAATCAGAGGAATATGATGACTGTCCCTAAGTCATTGAGACAAATACTGAAGAAGTTATTTAAGCTGATGGACAATGATGTCACAAGGGAAATGGGTAAAACATAAGCATAAATTAATTCAGTTTGGCAATTAGAACTTACTACAAAACTTTTATTAGAATAAGAATGATCTAGGAAAAATCTTCTGCAAGGGTAGTGTTTCTACCCAATAGATTTGCCACAGCCAGGGACCAGTCAATATGACCTTAAAGGCCACTTTAAATTTTATGTTCTTATGAAGGATATCACAATTTCTTTGATGTATTGCTACTGTATCTATTGTTTTCTAGCTTTGCTACCAACAGTTCATTTTCAGTACATCTCAGTGATGCTGAAAAGTCAATTGCTGTGATTTTCTTCTGTTTCTTCAAAAATATTCCCTACAGTAATATCATTTTGTTACATATTCTTGTACCAGTAATGTTTGCCATTTTAAATATTGTTTTAAAATAGCTAAATTCATATTTGTTTTTAATTGATTTTGAAATGCCTGATTTCCCATGGAAATTTGGTAAACAAAGTTATTTTTAGGTAAATATAGAAAACTGAGAAGAGTCTAGTGAACCTAACAGTGTACTGAGAAGACTATGCAGAGAAAAAATAGGACATAAAAAGGTACTGTACAAAAAGTACCAACATTTTTTCACTTAAAATAGTTAAAAATGTGTTTTCAGAACATAGGTGATTTTACTGAGTCTGAATTTTTAAAGAGCAAAATCTGATTGTAAAATTGTTGTTACATAACTATTTTAGTATTGTTCCACATAAGCAAGATGTGTCCTTAACTTGATAATTCTTAAATATGTTCATACCTGAAAATATGAATAAATCCGCTGTCTGAAGTAGCTCAATCTGTGATTATAATTAATGCTGAGTTTTCACAAGAACCACAGTTCACTTTAATCTTTCAAAGACTTTTTCAAGATAACTAAGGGACTGTGTTGTAGTTATATATAAAAGCAATCATCTTTATTTTAACTTGGCAACATTGAGACTGATTTCTTCTTTATGTAGAGTTTTCTTCTGAAATTTTTGCTCCTTCACCAAACATCTCAATTGTGGAGTGGAAGGCTTCACAGTAGATTGAACAATTTATCAGTCTGACCCAGGATGTCGTTTTATATTCAACCACATCTGGACTCATAAAATGTTACACACAAGTCTTCTTGACTTAGTGAATTTTTTTTTCACATAAGTTAGGTTTCTTTATGTATATATAATGCTCTTTTCTTATAGTAATTCTAGCACTTATTTGAACTCAAAACTGAAGCTATCATCTGGTCCACACTGATGCAACAGTTTCATTCATAAGAATAAATTTGCTTAATTTACTAGTCTTGCCTAACTGCATTTATATCTTGGTTCTTACTGAACTGCAAATACAAAAACAGCTATGAAAAAACAAATTGTCCCTAATGAAAATTTGATTGTTTCCTGGACTTCTATAATGAAGATACCTGATGCTTCACTGTGAGTATAAAATAGATTTTAACTGTTTCTAATGTTATTGCATGCCACCCTCTCTGCAATAGTTATAACAGTCAAAGAATCAACTTGTTTTTCAGTGTCCAGGGAAATCAAGATCAAGACAATGCCTTCAGAAAGGTTTGAGAGTGTCATGATGCTTTTGCTTATTTTGCACAACTGCTAAATATGTTACTTGTCTTGAAGCCCAAATGACAGCAGCGGTTTTGTCATTAATGTTATTTTGGTGTAACTGGTCCTGTCTTACTGTACATCAAATTCAAATTTGGTTGAATCGCTTCACTTTTTCATTACTGATTAAAGAAATGATTCCAGAAATATTGTCTTTTGAAAAGGTGGGCCTATGAGGACTTGTCTACAGTTGTCATAATTTATTGACATAATAGATCGTTAATAATTATTTTTAAATTTCTTCCTGAGAATATAATTACTTTGAATAGATTCCACATGCAGATCTGGAGGAATTCCAAGTCTACTCAACTTCTAGTTTAATTTGATTGATCTCCTATATCTGTGATACAGGATTCCATCATAAAAGAGCATTTGAATAAGTTTGCAGTTGTCTGAGGACAGTTCTGAGACAGGGCTTATTTTCATAGCCATGGCACTAAAATGTTTTTAGCTGGATTCACAAAATTCAGAAATAGATTGTGATGGACTGACCTTGGCTTTTTGCCAGACCCCTGCCCAGCTGTTCTCTCATTCCATCTCTGCAACAGGGCTGGGGACGAAATAGGATGAAAAATCTCATGAGGAGAGATAAAGACAGGGAAATCACTTACCAATTATCATCACGGGCAGAAGAGATTTTTACCTGGGGAATATTAATTTAATTTATTGCCAATTAAAATAGAATAAGGTGGTGCAAAACAAAGACAAAACTTTTCCCTTGCCTTCTGTTCCTTCCAGCCTCAACTTCACTTCTTCACTCTAGACTCCACTACCTGATCCCTACACCAAGCAGCCCAGGGGGATGGAGAATGGAGGTTGTGGTCAGTATATAATATTTCATTTTTGCTGCTCCCTCCTCTTCACACTTTTCCCTGCTCATGCATGGGTCCTCTCCAAAGGTTGTAGTCCTTGTAGCCCTGCTCTTGTGTGGGCTCTCCATGGGCCAGAGTTTCTTCAGGAAATATCCACCTGCTCCAGAGTGGGATCCTCCATGGCCTTCAGGAGAATGTTGTCTTCAGGTCCTGGAGCACTTCCTCCCCCTCCTTCTTCTTTGCCCTTGAGAAACAGGATTGTTTCTCTCTGTTTCCCCCCACTTTACTTGTCACTGTACTGGTGCAATGTTTTGCCCTTTCTCACACACACTTTCCCTGAGGTGCCACTATCTCAGCTTCTGGACTCAGCTGTACCCTGCAGTGGGTCTGGCATGGGGCAGCCCCAGCACCTCCTCACACAGGCTGCCTCTGCAGCCCCAGCTGCTGCCAAGCACCTGGGCACCTGCACACAGTACAGAGAGCTAGAAGTGTGTTTTGCTTTGGTTTTGTTTTAGTCTACACTGAAAAACAGAAATGTTGATTATAGACTAAGTGAACTCCACTGGCTACCTCACTACAAGAACTAAAAAATAACAAGTATGAAATGGACATTTTAAAAAAAAGAAAAAAAAAGTTAATATTTAACCAGAGGTGTTTCATTTGTCAGTTATTATAATCCGTCTGAGTACAGGTCAAGTGTCTCAGTATGCCTTGGCTTCTTTCTGGGTTTCAATCAGGAAGACATGGTCTTGCTGGATGAATTTCTTTGCATGTAACACCAGCTTTGACCTTTGCAAGTAAAGAATTTCACTAGTAAAAAATACTTAAAGTTGGTTTTGTGATTTGTACATATGTTTCCCAGGGACTAAGAAGAGATTATCAAATCATTTTTCTTTTGACCCAGAGCAGATCTCTTAACCTAGTTCTTCAGAGTCCAAAGACTTGTGCACTAATTCAGTAATCCTCCTAGTCTCATAAATTATTGAAAGTCTGTTATCTACAATCTCAGACCGAAGATCCATTGAAAAGACTGTGATCTCAGAAAAGCCCAGATAATGAAATATAGTGTCCTACATAATTTAATGTCTCAACATTTCAACTTTTTACTGATTTACTTTGCTTTGAGAAACAGAATTGTCTCCTCATTTGAGATTTTTTTTTTTTTCCCAAGCACCCCAAGAATCACACCATGTGCCTGAGACTATATATCAACAATTTCGTTTAAGAATGCAGATATAAGTGCTCTGTCTTAGGATATTATATAAAGATATGAACTCTTCAAGAAATCAGATTTGAATATTCTAGTTTACCAATTTATAAAGTCAGGTTTATATAAAATGTACGGAGAGATTATAGTGAAAATATATCGCTCTTGAAAAGCATCTGAAATATTAAAATCATGATAAGGAGGTTATTTAATTAAAAATCTTGAGAGGAAAGTGAAAGTTGGGGCCACTCAAACTGGTAAGGACGATTCCTTCCCATTTACCAATATGAATGTCCCCAACTTTCCTGTCTTTCAGCTTCTTTTGCCATTTAAAATGGACAAATATCTGTGACCTGCTCAGTTCACTACTTGAAAATGTATAAGAACAGTCACATGCTCTTCTATTTCTTTGCCCTTTGCTAAGAAGCATATATCTTTATCTATGAACATGCATATTTAACACCAAGGCTATCTTGAAGCATTCTTCGGTACGGCCCGTCTCTAACTGTAGCTAATGTGAGTTATGGTGACATAATAGAATGTATTAAAAACCTCATCATATTTCTAAGATTCCATATGTTGTACTTCATATAGAGAATGTGGATACATAAGAATAACAGACGGAAAACAAATTGGCAGAAAAAGCACAATGAACAATAGATTGTGATAGGAATTGGAATTGTGTGTAAGATAGAATACACAAGTGACTTGTCTTATGTACAACTTCATAAGTGTAATTATTGACAAAATACACACTTGCCCACCCAGGTAATTCAAATTAATTGTTAGTCATTTAGAGGGACAAAAAAGTCCGCATTTCTGAATGCCATAACTTGTTGAATTGTGGATTGAATTCATCTGACATTCACACCTAAGCAAAAAACTAGTGTCTTGGCAATTACAATGTCAAAATCTACTTTTCATTATTACTTCAAAACAGCTATTCAAGGCTATGTTCACAAAAACCATAAGGGACTCTGCATGTAACACCACCGCTGGACAGACTGACCTGAGTTCCCCCTGCCCACACTAATTTTGATAGTGAAACACTGAAAAAGAATTATACAAATTTGAGCTATCTGCATTTGAGTCAAGATAATCATGCAACAGCAGTAGTGCTAGGAAAGATTGTTTTTTGTTGTTTTCTGTTGTTTTCTGTTTCTGACAGTGCACCATTCAAATACAATTATTTCACTGTGAAAGTGAGTTGGACGTTAATACGTGTATCTCACTCGTATCAGGTCTCTCATTCCTTGTTACATTTCATAGCACAACAATGTCCAGACATTTGCCCAATTGTCTGTGAGTGTCCCAGATTTACATCCTTGCTACTATCATAATCTTGATTTTGTAATGAATTCTGAAAGTGAAACCTCCGTCTGTGTTTTTTCTACACTATACTTAACATTATATCACCTAGATAGATTTGCCTTCTTGCATGGTAGCCAACAACAAATATCCATGTCATGGGAAGCCTGGGAAGAAGAAGTGGGATGGCAAGAGAGTGGTTTTAGCTTCATCTTAATTTCTCACCATCTTACTCTATTTTACTAATAGAGTAATTTAAATAATGTACCTCAAGACAAGTTCATTTTGCCCACAATGGTAATTGCTAAGTGATCCTGATGTCTTTATCTTTACCCACAAGCTTTTTCATCCTACTTTCTATTTGTGTCTGGTTGAGGAAGAGGTGAGAGAGAAGTGGGGTGGAGATCTGGCAGCCGAGCTCAACCCAACACACTGTAACACATTTAATTTTTGTAGAATGTCAAAGTTTAGGGAATTTGACTACTTTGGACTTGGATACAGGATGATAGCTTTATTTAACATGGTATTAAAATAAGTGTGTAGCCACATGTATCTTGTATTACCGGAAAATGTATTAAGTAAGTGAATGCATATGTGTAGCTCAAAGGTGTAGGACCAAAGCGTTTAGAAACTCTTTGTGACACACAGAATTCTGTGCTAGTTTTTCCTAAACAACAAAAATTCCGTGCCCCTCAAGTAAAGGCTTTTAGCTCCAAAACTTTATTCCACATATTTTATTTCTGAAGCCTGGTCCTGGTATAATGGACATGTGCTAGCTATAACACATCCGCATGGCACACCTCCCACACAGAAATCTCACAGGATTACCTCCTCCAACCATACATCCTAAGCTTTCATTTAATGAACAATTCCGTGCGCAATCGTTCTTCTGAGGTGTATTCTATTTCTGACGATAGGTGGGGTAATTTATCTTTTTTCTGTATTTTCCTTGCCCATCCCCATATTTAACAGTTTTTGTTTCAGATTTCTCTAATTAAATTACATAATGCCATCCCTGATTTAACGTGACAGGTGATTAAGCAAACCATATAGTTTGCCGTAACTATTACAGTGATTTAACTAACTTTGATTTGCTTTTGTATTCATTTCAGTGTTCCAGTGTCCTCCTCTCATTTGTTTATTTCTGCCACATAAGAATCCTCACTGGGAAGTCCTTAAAACTTCTCTTGTGCTACTAGGTACCATTCTACAGAAAATAAAAACATAGTAGAGAAATTTTTCAACCTTTTTTTTTGGCACCCTCTTCTGTCCACTTTTGATTTCCCAGAAAGGAAATTAGACTCTGCCTGGTTTTTTTCTAGAAGATCATTTATCTTCATGTGAGTCCTTCTGTCTTCTTGAGCTCCATGACTACAAGGATAATCACAGAAGTGGGGACATTACAGCTCCTTCTTTGCTCTCTACATTCTGAGACATGGATTGCCAGGATAAGCATACTGGCCCCTTGTGGGAAGCTCTTGTCATAGTCCAGAGTACTGGCCGGAGTTGTTTACCTATGTCCTATCCAGATACCATGACAAAGCTGAGAATTCTAACAAATCCAGAAGGATATGATAAAATTACCCTCTCGCTTGAGCATTATCCACACAATAACATTAGCTGTGTTTGAAGAGTGGACGAATTCAGGTACTAGGCCAAATCTGATTTTTCCAGAAGATACAGGAGGTACACCTGTCTTGTGCCATTCCTGTCTTGTCTTAGCCCCTCAGCACTGCTTGCAGGGCTGTAATGTTTGCAGTGCTGTTGCTGTAGAAGCCGGGGTGTCCTCTGTCTTAGCAAAACAGAAGCAAGGAATACAATTTCTCTGGCTGCCCTAGTTTCATCCACCTCCTGATAAAAATGTTCATACTGTGCATTAGTACTCTAGGACCAAGGACTGGAATCAAAGATTCTTCGCTCCCTGATTGCAAATCACTGAATGCTAAGCAAGAAAGCCAGGGTTCTGCTTTTATTTTCAGACACAGACTATGAAGCTTTAATTCTCTGCTGTATTTTGATGCTATTGCGATGGGAAAGTGGGAAGGCATTTCTGTAATAATGGTGTTTAATGAATTCTTCTGAGAGTGCTGGTTTTCAAGATGTTGATTTGAATCTCAGTTCCTGAGTCTGGAACTGTTACTGTTGAGAAGCACTGATAGGTGCCTGTTCTCAGAAAACGACCAGCATACAGACTGGCATGCACTTTGCAGCCGTAAGTTGTTTTCGTAAATACTAGAGAGGTATGGGCCAAGAAATCAGGTACTTCATAGACTACAAACTAGGTAATGAATAGATTGAAAGCAGTCCTACAGAAAAGGACTTGGTGATACTGGTGGGTGAAAAAATCACATAGGAGATGACACTGTGCACTTGCAGCCCAGGAAGTATCTGGAGCTGCATAAAAAGAAGTATATCCAGCAGATTGAGGGCGGTGCTTCTTCTCCTGTGCCACTCTTGTGAGTCTCCACCTGAAGTACTATGTGCAGTTCTGGGGTCTCCAGTACAAGAAGGACATCAACCTACTAGAGTGGGTACAGAGGAGAGCCATGAAAATGATCAGAGGACTGGAAAGCCTCTTCTATGAGAAAAGGCTGAGAGAATTTGAGTTGTTCAGCCTGGAGAAGCTGCAGACTCCAGGGAGCCCTTATTGTTTTTTCATTACTTAAAGGCTTATAAGAAAGATGGGGAGAGATGTTTCACTGGGTCCTGTAGTAACAGGACAAGGCATAATGGTTTTAAACTAAAAGAGGGTAGATTTACATTAGATATAAGGAAGGTATTTGTTGCAATGGGGGTGGTGAGACACTGAAACAGATTTCCCAGAGAAATCTGTGGATACCCCATTCCTGTATGCAGATAAGGTCAGGTTGGATGGGATTTTGAGCAATCTGATTCAGTGGAAGATGTCTCCCTGCCCATGAATTAGATAATTTTAAAAGATCCCTTCTAACCCAAACCATTCTATGATGAGCTCTAAACCCTCTAAGATGCCTGGAGTGTAATATCAGACATTTTTGGTACCAAGCTACATTAATGAACTTAGTTCATATGCAGACGTGTGACTATCTTCAAAATTTTACCACAATATTTCCTAAAGACAAGAATAGGGATAAATACTCATCTTTCCAGAAGGGAGTAATTCCGGTTTTGCTTTATTTTTGTAGTATGTTTATAGATAACTGTCACTCTTATCTGTCTGCCTGTATAAGAGGTTAGACTACTCATTCAGTAATTTTTTCCTCAAGTTCATAACTTCTGGGCAAACTACAACACATTTTTCAGAAAAATAGTAACATATTTTATTGCTTGAAATGTCAACTTGGAATTTGTCCCATACTGGTTTGTGTTGGAAGAAGACCACAATATTCTAGACAATAAATGATGTAAGGTGCTGTTATTTTTAGTGTTTGTGAGTTTTGTTTATTGTGTTGGAATACTCTCCAGTAGCCACTTCTGTACATTTAAACTAGTTATCTCCACCAGTATTTTGAGCATATTGAAAAATATACTTGCAGCATGCAATAAAATCTTTCATATTCAGTTCTTCTTATTTAGGAGTTAAATAAAGTCCATTCTAGCTTCTGAAAATCAACCACTAATCAAGATTTTAAAAGGATGATATCATACTGAGAAGTATAAGTTTATTGGATTAATACGGAGCTTTAGTGTACTCTGGAGTTATCTCAGATTCACAAAGCAATTAGCCAATAATGTTAAAAAGTTATGGCTAATTTAACTAATGCTTAATGAAGCCTACTAAAGCTGTCAGGATTGATGAGTCCAGTGAGATTTTGTGTAAGAACACAAATTAAAGTTAGGGTCCTCATCTTATTTTGGCAGATTAATCATTATCCTAAATGATAGTGTTTCTTCCTAATAATATGCAAAAGATGTGTTTTCTTCTTTCTAAAATTTCTTCAAGTATATGTAGTAGCCCATGGATGATAGGTCTAAGAAAAGAGTCTGTGGTTGGCATCCATCCTTATAAAACAGGTGAGGTAGCCATATATTTGAATGTTGCAATTACTGGGGCAAGCAACACCTATGTGGCCTTAGTATTCTTAAGTTTCAGTTACTTCTCTCTCTGCTGCTATGTTTCATTAATATACTGCTCTGTTTCATTATCACATTTCCTCAGTTTCTTGAATGGGTCATTGGAAGTCAGTGAAAATATGAGATATTACAATAAAATTAAACAAAAAGCTATTGTAGAGGGGAAAATTGCCTCGCAAAATATTAAACGTTAAGAAAAATTATGACATATCTCATACACAGAAGCTTGAAAGTTGTAGTCTAAAGGACAAACACCTTTCTGAATCGGCTTTATCTTTTATTCATGAAATGTTGTGCTTTTACAAGCTGGTATGCTTTTCCACACAGCTCATATGCCAGAATAGATTCCTTTCAGAAAGCTCAGCACCGCACTGTGTGTAGCTCACTTGCTTCCAAGCTTACAAATTCAGGCAATGCATCAGATACTAGAATAAGAGGTAAAAAAGCTTCCAGTAGAAAAATACATATTCCACACTGCATATATATATACATACTCAGACACAAAGGAGATAATCCATAACAGAAAGGCTTCTACCTAGCAGGTGTATTTGGTGAAATTATGAACCAGTTAGTCTGAAAATTTTATGAAAATATGAACCATTACTTCTACGAAGGAAAAAAAAACCCACAACTTAATGTTTCTTTTGACTTAGCTATTAAAATCACTGTTTTGCTATTTGAAGTCAGGATTATGGTGTTATGGGCAACTTATTTTATTTAAGGAAAAAAATACCTAAGTGATTCTGTGATTAGCAGTGTACTTAAATGCAATGAAATGAGTTTATCTAAACCAGAAAACTATCATAGACATATGTGTGAGTTTAATTAAAAAAATATTTTTTAAATTATGCTTATAATTTCCTTTTTTTCATTAGCATACATATGAGTTGTGAAATCTTCTGCTGAATTTAATCAAAGGAAAAGGGTTTTTCTTTCTTCACTATATTAAATCAGACCTAATAGCAGGACACTGTTTTATGAAACGTAGTCTTCAAGACTTATATGGTATATCAAATTATTCTTTTTCTTTCTTTTTTTTTTTTTTAAAAAAAAAAAAAAACA
>VWZK01000943.1:0-48458 GCA_013396935.1 Baryphthengus martii | reverse complement strand
TAAATCTTTTAATTTATTAATAGATAAGGTACAAACCTCGTATGCGTGGGAATCTTCTCAATCCTATTATACAGAAGCAAATGACCTCAATCCTTTTCTTAAGAGTTAAAAACTTGTGCAATTAAATAGTGGGATGGAAAGAATATAGAAAATAGACAATACTAGTAAAACTCTAAATGAAACGAAATCCGTTCAAATGAAAGCCTCATAAAAATTGCTGTACTTGGTTATCACACAAAAAGTAAATCAAACCATTTTTGTACATCAGGAATATTATTAATAGGAAAATGGAGATGGAATCTTCTAAGCCAGTCATTGCTATAACAAAGGACATGCTAATAAATAAGGACCCTCAAAGTAGTTTTGAACAGTCATAGCAAGGACATAACTACATTGTAAGCATTTATTTTCTCCCCAAGGAGGTATTGCAGGACTTGATGCTATAGAACTATCCTATGCAAATTAGGAGATATTATGTTAAGCAAATTTATTATTAGGGATATTATTTTGTGTAAGTTACTGCACAAAGAATATAATTTAGAGGTATCTTTATTTTCTGTTCACAAAGTATTTATAAATTTTATACTGTGATCAATGTATTTCAGTGTTTATTATCTTTTAAACATTTGTAGAGTTTTTTCTTTACTTATGGCTTCCTGTGGGGAAATAAAAAAAAAAAAAAGAAAAAAAAAAGACTTCTACTTAATCAAAGTAAGTGCTGTTTGTTTTTTATATTTCTCTTTGTCCACCAGTTCCTTTCTTCTCACACATAAATAAATCCAACTGTTGTTTTATAATGCTGTCACTGTGGAAAAAATAAAATTACTTGTATAATTTCCTGAATAATTAATTATCAAGATGAACAAGATGTGTAGATCTTGGACTGCTGCAGATATGGGGAAATTACACTTGAATATATAATTAGCATTTCTTTGAGAAGATATTTGAAGGTAAAAGGTTCTGAATTTATTATCAAATAAGATTTCCTTTTTTGAAAAATGAGTACCAGAAGATTTTTAAAGTTGTTCTGTTTCTCAGAAGAAATAAACCACAACTACAAGCCCCCCAAGATTATGTACATTTACTGAAAATGGTTTCTTTCAATCAAAGCTCCAAATTGAGGAAGTAACTGAACTATTCTGTTCTTGAGCCCTAGAGAACCTTCTTACTAGCATGAGGTGATGCAGAAAATATGTTGGCTTGTATTAGAAAGCAGAAGTTATGAAAAGATAAGCAAATGGGATTTACTTTGCAGGGAAATGGAAAGACTCCACAGCCACACAAGTTCAGTGTTTGTCCTTAAAACTTTCACTTGTTGCCATAGCTCTATGTGTCTGTGATTGTTATGGGCATATTCTCAATACTTCTTGTATTAACTTTGGGCAAACATGCAATAAACTGTTGTAAGCTTTTTCTAAGCAAATTTAGAAAACTTTTTCTCTCCCATCTGTACACAAACTAAATATAACAATATTCAAGTCTACCAATATATCGTTCATCTTTCTGTAAAATTCTATGTAAAATTTAATCTGCAAATTTATCCTATTCCTAAAACAGTAAGCCATTTACACTGGTAACTGGTGACTTAAAGATCAGGAGTACCTAGTGTATTATTTTATTTTCTTTAGATAAGAAAAGATCAAATACAGACAAGTCAAACTCCTTTGTTTACTACAGTCAGTAGTTCCAGTTTGCTTTTTGTGTAATGGAAACTAAATTAATATATCACATGTCGTTCCTTCTGATAATTGTTACATATGTTCAGAATGTTACTCTTGAATAACGTTCATCTTGAAAATACCAATTACACTCTGACAGCTTGTTTAACTAAACACAATTGGAGTTTGGCTGGAAATCTCGTTTGTAAATGGCACTGTAATGAGAAATTTGCAGGGCAGCTGTTTAGGTTATTTTGCTTTAGGTTTAATTTTGAAACAACTGATCGAATTTGAAGATTTGCACAGTCCTTGATCACAACTAAAGTATTAAATGAAGACTTTTACTTCTCTTTTCCTACTTCAAAACTGACATGCAAGTATTTTTTTTTTTATTATTTTTATTTTTATTTTTTTTTTCCCTGTTTATTTGGAGTGAAATATATATAAGTAACTGATTCAGGAATATAAGATTTATATTTTTACTTATCTGACAGATTATTTTCCAGCAGGCAAACAGAATATTTACTAGCATAAGAGCAGAAATGAGTTCTTCTTTTCCATATATATTTTTAAGTTGAATTCAAAATAGTTAAATTAATTGAAAGATACTACTTGATTGTTCTATTGTAGAAAGAAAGATCCACGCCCTATGATCACTTCTGTATTTTACACTAAGCTGAGTTCTCTTTCACAAGACCTTCTACCAAGATCACTGCATTTTTCCAAGACCCTACTATTATCTGTTCGTGTTATGACTCAGTCATAATAAACTGTTCCAAGAAAGCGTGAAGAGAAAAGAGCACAAGAAGTCTTTGTGATCTCTGCTTTCCTCTGCACTCTTCAAATACACTAGAGCAATAATACAGTTAAATTAAGAATTAGCAGGATTCCTGGACTTCAACTACCTCTGTATTCCACAGATGTGCAGGATCAAGAATTTAATAATCTTCTTAACACTTAACACATTTAATGTTCATGAGACAGTCATCTTCAGGCTATGGAAATTTAATACATTATTTGTTTGTGGGATTTTTTTGTTGTTGTAGTTGTTTTTTTCTCTCCCAGTATCAGTCAGGGCTTCATATACTGCAGATCTTTACTGCTATCTCTGCAGATGAGTGAAAAATAATTTTTTTCTACAACACTTCAAACATAAACTACCCTATGAAGCAAAAACTTTTGTTAATTTTGTTTATACTCAACTATGACTTCTGAAAGGTAGATATATCTAGTACAAAATATGTTTGCAATATTTATAAATATTATTTCCTACTTACCACTGATTTCTAATGTTCCCATGGCCTGTTAGCTGATGACTAAAAAAAAAGTGAAAGTGTAAATTCTGATCATGTTGAGCTAACAAATGCAGAAAGAAGCCTGAAGAATGCCAGAAGAAAGCATTGATTTTCTTTATGTGTCTCACTGAGAAAATAAATGTTTTAATTTAGTTGTGGATAGTTTACCTCCAGATGAAGCAGATAGAATCAAATTTTAACATTTTTTGTTTGTTTGTTTTTCTTATACTATGAGCAAACTTTGGGAAGACCTGAACAAAATTCAAACAAATTGATGCAACCATGTCACTACTTTTAATGAGGTAGATTTCCCTTCCATGAGCAGAGTGATACAAGGACTTTAGCTACTTTTTCTTTGTTACTTACAGGCTGTTGAATAATTCAGAGCAGAATGGGAGGCTTCCTGGGGTCATAGGACACTTATTCAACAGAAATAGAGGCCCACTGTGAGAGTGACCAGCTGGCACCACTAACCACAGTAATGCCTGACACCACGGCAAATGCTGTTGTGCATTGCTTCAGAGCTCTTGATAATAATTCCACCATAGGTTATACGGAGGATGAGGCACTAAGAACTACATTTCTGGGAATCAAGGAATACTAAATGATAAAGTATTTTACAGATGGTCCTCGATTATATTAAACGTATATTTAGATCAAGTTTATAAGTAACAAATAGCTGATAAGTGTTTTACTCTCAGAACAGTAACAGGAGAGTAATAGAATCCAAAACATCAGTTGCTTTGATCATTGGCTGTATGTATCCCACACACATTTTTCTAGAGGGTCTGTCAACCTTAGTGCTTCATGATACTGACACACTTCCTACTAATAATGCATTACGTTATTATAAGCTATATATAATAGAAACACATCAGAAAGTATAACTGAAATTTAGAAAGAAGGAAATCAATAAGCACTCTAGCCATTTAGAAACATTTTTAAAAGTGGAACTGTAAGGATATGCCAAGTTTAACTTTAAATCTATTGACCAGAAATGCACTTATTTTGCATACCTATAGAGATCTTATTTTATTTTAGTCTAAATATGAAAATATGCTATATCTTTACTACATACAGTTGAGCAAATATTCAATAATCTAATTCTTATTTTGAAAAGCATTATTGAAAAGTAAAAAATAAATAAATAAATTTCCCTATTAATATACTTTTTGATTCCAGTCAGATAAAGGATTAAGGGCATAAAACTGATTTCAGCTCATCTCCAACGAATGATTCCATGACTGTAATATGTTTACATACATCCAAAATACAGTATCGGCAGTTAAGAAACATTTATCAAATTCAGAAATTTCTTTTTATTGCATACCTTTGTAAAATATGAACTAAATTCCTTAAGCAATTTCCATGAACAGCGAAGTTTTGATAAAGGGTTAAAATGTTAATTTAACAAGTTTATCCAGAATTCTGCTACAGGGAATCTTACATAATAACTACAGACCCAAGTTAAAGGTTCAGGTTAAAATGATATATTTAACAGCATAAACTACAGAAGAGAGACCTAAATACACAGTAGAACTAGAAGAGACTTTATCCTATTTTGGCTTCTGATTTGGAATAGGTAGCCTGTGAGATCACCTTCTTCCCTCAGGGAAAGATTCACATTATGGTTCTTTATGTGATTTTCATCACCATATTATTCAGGTATTTCATCTGAAAAAAGGTCAAGGCTTTTCTTTGCCTAGACAAGTAAAAGTTTTTAGTGTATTTTTCAAGTACAGAAATAGTATCAAAATCTCAGAGACCAAGTGTGGCATTTTTCCTCCCACAAGAAAGACATCTTGAAAAAGTATACCTTTTTGAAACAGAATTTAACAGTAACCCTTTGTTACTTACATTAAAATGTCAAGATGTTAAATTTCCTTTATTTGATGGAGTGCAGAAAGATAGCCTGATTGTTCACTACTGAATATTTTGTTATATATTTCACTTATTCTCTGCTAGTTGTTCCCTGCACTGCTATCACTGCAGGGAAGAAAATAATCACTGTTTTAGGAGGAAATTACTCTTCCATTTTCCTTACAACTTGCACAGAAATGAATTCCACAGGGAATAAGCAGAGATTCTGGATGGAAAAATTCTTAATTCATCATCTATTTAAAATATTGATTTTCTTCATTGAGAAAATAAGTACAAATATATAGTTTCTTGATTTAGAAAATTAAAATTTTAAATGTAGGGTCTTTGAAACAGTTTTCTGTTTGGAATACATATTTTTATCTGCTGGCCCTCAACTATGTAACTTTTCATTTCTTTTTTTAATCCATATACTTCAAGAAAAACACTCATTTAAGGCATCCACTTTGATTCTTAACCATGTCACTCAAAACCAAAGTTAACATCATCTTAAAGCTTCAGATTCTCAAAACCTCTTTTAATCAAACACATTCATTCTCAATCTGTGTAGTTTGGTGCATTCTATTGGTTAGCACTATAGTAGATAACAATACCCATATATAGCATGTTCACAAAATAAATGATCAAAATCAAAGTGCTCACAAAATATGACAAGTAGATTTTAAGAGGTATCAAATCTATACCTCTTCATCTGCTGAATAATTTTTGATGGATCAACATGTTCTTAAAAATTTGTGGTGAGGGAAAGTCAATAATATGTGTAGACATATATATTGCAGGCTTTAAAAACAGCATATGTTTTTCCTAATCTGTAACTGAAGTTTTATTTGCTGTAATTTATACCCATCACTTCCAGTTTATTCCACTGTGGACATGCAATATAGTTTATTTTATATTTCATATTTTCTAGTTTATTTTATATTTCATATTTGCAACCACATTTTTGTGTATTTAAAGAAGGCTGTAGTTCCTCTCCCCCACCACCCCGAAGTAAACAATCCAAATATTTTCACATTCTTCTTGCAAATCGCATTTTTCTACCCCTGACACTTCCCAGCTTCCCACACGTTAGAGACAAAGTATATGCTATAATTTAACATGTTCAGGTAGAAAAGAGGCATTACCTTTACAGACACCACGTAACTGTTCATCCCAACAAATATTTTTCTTTTTCAGAACAGCAGTCTAGATAAAGAGTGGCTCTCTATAGTTTACTTTGCATAATAATCCCAAAGTGCTAACTCTGGAGAATAGCAGCATATCTTCATACTGTTCTTGAACTTGTGAAATTATTTGTTCCCATCCAAGGCTTATACCTTTGACTCCATTAAATATTGTTCCTCTTTTTCATACCAGTTTTCTAATCCAGTCCTCCTGCAACTGCTTCTCAGTATATTCTCAGTGAACTGAGGCCATGACTGATCCTGTCAAAGTGAGATTAATCTACTCATTTGGCAAATCTGAACACCTTCCTAATTTGAAGGTTAGTTTCCTATTTTACTCATCAATTGTACAGTTGTAATTTTTATTCTTAGGGGGTTTTTTTTGGTGTTATATGTCTCTTAGCTAATGTGATATTGTCCCTCTATCAATAACAAAATCAATTTATGTAGTCTTTGCTAGACCATTTACACTTCAGATATGTCCTTTTTACTACAGTTTCTACAATTTTGAAATGGAGCTCTGCCCCTCTTCAAGAGTAGTAACAAATGTCAGGATCTTTAGCTGTTTACTGTTTCAAATTTACTGCTTGGCTTTTGATGTAATACATATTTTATGGACATTGCCCTCTTGCTTGTCCATGAATAAAAGCCTTCATATCTTATGCTGTATTTTCCATAGACACTACAATTTCAATATCATTTTCAGATGGCAAGTTTGTTTTAGTCAGAAATTTCTTTTGTACACTTTGAGTAGGGTTTTTAGATACTAATCTGTCTTTCAGAGCCCTGTTGAATCCATTCCCAAACTGATGATATCATGAATATTTTTTAAAATTTTTATTTTTTATTTCTGTATGAAAAGGAATAGATATGTATTCACAGTGATCCTCTTAAAAGATCAGAACCTTTTGCTATGAGAAGTTTTTTCTGATGACAAGCACTATTACAAAATTCATCTTTTTTGTACTAGTCTTGAGACTCTTGTTTTCCGTGAGGCTCCTGATGTGCACAATGACCTATTTAACTTTTTAAACTGCTATCAGTAGAAGTGGAATTTATTTATATTTTGCTGTATCAACTTAGAAGTACTGTTCCAGTATCTTCAGCATCAAGAATACAGGCTAATCTCTAGCTGTGTGGTCAAAAACCTCAGTGTGTCCTGAACTGAAAAAAGTGTCTGGCTATTTGATTGGAGAACGAACTGATCTGAAGCAATCTAAGTCTGACCTAGAAACATTAGTGTAGTCCTGGAGTCCTATAGTAGTGTCCATTTTGCATTACCATTGAGAATCAATTGCCTTGTAGAGATATCTCCTGAAAGAAAAATGGCATTCTAAAACTACACAACAAAAATCCTAGTTTATTTTTATGGTACTCAATAGAATATAAAATAGGAGTAGGAGGCTTGCTATTTGGATTATTGCCCAGAAATATGTGCTGTTTAACGGGTGAGTTATTGTACAAAACTCAGCTTCTCACTGCGGAACAACAGGGGTTTATTCTTCAGTTGACTTCTGAATGTACTAGATTAAACTATTTTATATTCACTAATATAGGAAATATGAGTCCTTTGAAGCAAATATATGTTTCAACTTACACTTCTTCTGTTTATCAAGCTATTTTTTGATTTTGTTTTTTTCCTTAGACATGGTATACTACAAATTCCATTGTTGGAATCATAAAGTACAAAACATTTGGGAAGAGCTAAACCCAGGAAACTGATGATAAGCATCTATTGTCTAGAACAGACACTGAGGCTGGATGTAGGTCCAGCAGTCTGTATGTGTGGAGACCTGTGAGGAGAAAAATGTGAAGTTGGGCCAGGTGTGGTCCCAGGCTTCTATTCTCTGGCTTATCTCAGCAGTTAACTGTTCTTGGCAGAAGAGAATGTGAAAATGGCCTGTTCCTGGCAGAAGAGATCAAGGCTGGAAAGTCCATCAAGAGATATTTTGTGCAACTATGAACCCACTTAATGATTCCCCTACAGTCCCATCCCCACACTTTACATATTAATAGAAAACTGAAGTATAAATGTTAGTCTGTTTTGGACCTATTGTGTGGGACCAGAATTCAACACTAAATCCTAAGGACAGACTAACAGATTTGTCCTCCTCACCCCTCTCAGAAGGGACGCCTTTTGGTAAGACTTAAGCGTCTGCTATGCTGAGTGTATGTATGTTTTGTTTGTTTGTTTTATTTTACCCTGGGAAATTACTTTTATTATTACAATTGTATTTTTGAGCTATATAGCCATTTCTGCAGCTTAGCGTATATATCACCGGCAATCTTAAAGAATCTGCTTGTGTTGCAAGTGTAAATAAACCGTGTTATTCATGAATCCAACTGTTTCTTGTGAATGCAACCAGACCTACAACATAATAGGCTGTTCATACATCTGGTATCGGACCTATAATCTTGGGAAAACTGTGCTATTTGCGTATCTGACTGCTCCCTTTGCAGGGAACCAGATCTACAGCATACAGGCTGTTTGTGAATCTTGTGTTGGACCCATAGCTACACTGAATAAGCTCTTTACGAATTCGACTGCTCCCTTTGCAGGGAATCAAACCTACAGCAAAAGGCTATTAGTGTGGTCTGGAGTCAGACCTATCACAACACATCTTAATTGTTGTAACTGTTAAGAGATAAGTCCAGCTGTTCCTAGCCCCTCTAAATCTCTTAGGACTGACTAGAACACAACGGGATTTCTCTCTTACTAAATTTACCCCACACACATCACGCAACAAATATGTACTCTCTCACTTGGTTTGTAGCTGATAGAAGATAAAATCAAAAAGATTGCACAACTACCTGTACAATACTAAACATTTCAGCACATAGTAGCTTATCTGTATGTATGTGTGGCTAACGTATAAAATGTTAAAAGGAGAAAGATTAAAAATAAACAAAATATGAATGAGCAATATTGTCATATAGATAACAAGTATATCTGATAATTTTTTCACTACTCCATCTCAGATTAAAATTATCAATTTTGTTCCAAATGGGTAGAATGCAGGAGATAGATAATGAAAATGGTTTAGATATTCTGTGACATTGTTCAATTTTAAAAGAATGATCAATGATAAATAGTTTCTCTATGATGGGATATCTTGACATAGCAAAATGTTTCAGTTTAGAAGAGAAAGTAGATATGTTGAAGCTCCCTGGGGCACGAATATTCTGAAAGAAAATACTATCAGAGGGGAAAAAAAACCAAATCATCAAACATTCTGTTCAAATACTAAGATTCTCCATTTTGATAAATGGAGCTCAGTTTCACTGAGCTTTAATATGAACCTAACATTGTATATCAATATTAATTAGGTTATATGTCTACATAGTTTATATATGTGGAGAGCACTGAAATGCCATCACCATTTTATTCACATGTAATATTCCAAAACAAATTGAAAAGTAAATATTTATTACACATAGTAGTTGTTACTTTCCTTAGGCAATGTCATTACTTTTGTGGTAGATGTTATACATGTGAAGGACAAGATGTCCCTTATTATTCAGATTGCCTCAAATATAGCCCAAGAGATAAAAAGTACCTTAATAAACATCAACAAGGGAACACTGAGGCTGCTCAGTCAGACATGAAATAATGTCAATGTGTCACCAGCATACAAGTTTCTTTTGCAGATAAAAGAGACTTTCAAAAAGGGGTTTGGGGGGACCTTTGCCCCAAATTGGCCATGCTGAAGAAGAAGCTGATAATAACCATCAGCCTAATTAAACAGTAACCTGGAAATTAACAAGAAATTTTAGTAGCCAAGAAGACATCAGCTTGGGAAGTAACGTCAAAGAAGCATGAAAGTCTTTAATAGGGTTGAAGAAGACCCCTTGGAACAAGAGAAGCAGCAGTGACTGTTTCAGAACTACCAGGCATCACCCCCCACATCCTCAGGTCTGTTTGGGCCAGGCCCAGCAGCTCCATATGGGGCACGGGAGCAGTCTGCGCTCAGCCAGGCATCACAGCATAGGAGTGTCATGGGAGGAAGCGTCCTCTGGGTCACATGGGTCCATGTGGGGCACCTGTCCATGTTGGTGTCTTAACAGGGTACCAGTAGTGGCAGGCATACATGCACAGCAGGAGCACTCATGTCTCTACAGAAGGATTTGCACGTGGGGACCTGTACTCACATACTGGGGAAAGGAAGCATAGTAACTCATGGTGCTGGAGGGTAAAGGGGTGCACAATGCATGAAACAGGCATTGAGTTACAGAAAGTATTTGGAAATTTTTAGGTATATATTAACACTTTTTTTTTTCACTGTCTGGATTGTGGTTTATTGGTTGCATTTAAACTATGCAAGTTGAACAGTTTTTCTCTATGACAGCAATGAGTTATCTTTGTGGGTGGTTATAGCAGCTTAGAGCGGGAAAAAGTGCAAAGGAGTTTGTTTATGAGTTTAACCCGTGGGTGATAAATGTTGATAGGAGCCATACAGACGTAGGAGTTGACCTTTCATCACTTTGTGACAGATTATAGGTAAGAAAAGGGACCATGAAAGTAAACAAAAATAACTTATACTTGATATGATAAGGGGATGAAAGCCAGTTGAGAGATAGAGAGAAGTTAAATATTTCAAGCTTATGAAAGCTACTTCTTCTAATATTATAGTAGTTGAACGGAAAACTGAAACTACTAAAATGAACATTTTTCATTTTCACTTCATTTTTCATTCATTGGAAGATGTGCTTCTCTGACAAGAAAGGCTTTTGTTGAAAAATATCTAACTGGCTTTTATGTTGCCAGAAGAATTGGTTTGTTACTGGTTTAAAGGTTTTCATGTGTATAGTGTATTATTTTCTTTTTGGATTTATCAGAAAAACACACAAGCCCATCACTTTTTTTTTTTTTCCCCTCAAAGTTTTAAGACTATACAGCTGAATACTTGAAGATATAACAATTATTCCTAAACTCTGGATGGCTAGTGGTCCCTGAAATTTATGCTGAGATCATTCCCAAAGGTTCTTAAATTCATACCACTGTTAACAGTTTCAATTTTCTAGTTGAGGTTTTAGCTTGATATACTGAAATACATTCTCTTTTCTTCCATATTTGTTCTTTTCCTAGCCCCCACTGAGGAATATTTAAAATTTTGGTTCCAGTAAAGCCGTTTTGCTTTAAATTACAGAATTATATTCCTAAATCTAGACCTACTTGAGGTTCCCTGAAGATTGCTTTTGATTAAGTGATTACCCTGCAGTTATCTCTAATTTTGGCTGACTATGAATCATGATGATAATAATCAGTTGAGGCAAATTATCTCATATTCTTCTGTTGGCTTCAGTCACACCCAAATGTTTAGGGCTGCATTTCATGAGGGCGAAATTTTCCTTTGGATCTATTTATCTATCTGTTCATCAAGATAAGATCTATTAAAAAATGTTCTGAACCTCTCTTCAAGATGAGATTCAGATATCAAATTTGTACATACTTCAACTTAAGTTTTCTCATATATTAGAATCTGTGAAAAGTTTTTTGTCTATAGTATTTGTTGAATTTCTAAATTGATCACTAGTTTCCCTCTTGGTTTCAGATCTGCGCCATTCATAACACAAAACTATACCCAGTAGAATTAAAAGAGACCTAAGAGCATCTCCCACATACTAAAAATCAAAATCCTCTCTGTAATACCACAGATGTAGCTAAAGTTGCTTATTAATGATATTTGTTATTACACATAGGCCTACATTCCCAGGGAATCCTTGTGTTCAAGTATGCCGTGTCCTACTTTACTGCCATGTGTCAGACAGCTATATTTGATGTCCTGATGATTACCAGACAGTACATGGTTCTCTCCTGAGTCTCTTAACGACAAGAGTCAAATGAGGAGGAGCAGGGTCTATAGAGGTGCATACTGTAATCTTTCTATCCTCCTGAGCTAATAAATTTGGAATGGGGCATTATCAGTGCCCTAGTATTTGGATTTAAGATCTCAGAAAGGAAGAGCTCAAAATTCAGTATTTTGAAGTGTGTACAACAAACAGTATAAAGTCCGGTTTCAAAGTGATCCAAAACCAGACTGTGGTAACCTGTCTTACTTCTAAAACCTTAGGTCTTTTTTGCTCACAATGGAGCAGTATGGTGCCACAGTGCTACATGGTACCTCTAGGGAAGAAGTCAGATTTTCTTTTCTGTGTCTTGTTAAGACTCTTTGATTAATTACCTTAACAAATATGCAATGTAAATATTTACATATCACATTTGAGAAACAGTGAAAACTGTAACTTTCTTACATATGTATAGAACTTCTTCCGAGGAGCTTAATTTAAAATAATGCTAAACATTTCTACTTACGAAATTCAGAACAATATTTTTTAACCAAGCTGTACCCCATTTTATCTTCTTCTCTTAATTCCTTTGTCTTTGGGACACCCCTTCTCAAGCCATTAAATAAAATTAGAGTACTTTCTCATCAGTAAATGGTTAGAAATACGTGGATTTAGTATGTATTTGTTTTCATATGAGAATGCATTTCTTCCTTCACATCTTCACTATACTGACTCAATATTCTATTTGTATGCTGAAATAGTTAACTCCTCCAGCAGAGGCATTGAATTAAGTATCTTTCTTTGTAACAAGTGATAAGATAATGAGACAAATGTTATTTGGAAAGACCATGAAAAAAAAAAGTTATTTCTTAAGTTACTTTTTCAGTGTCTCATTTCCTGTGTAGTTTGACAAGACTTCATGTTTGTTTGCTTATCTGAATATATATCAGAATTTCCCTGACTTAAACAAAGTAAAGATTACTGAACAGTAGATTTTGCTTGGGTTTTGAAGTATGATTTAATAGCTTATTTTCTGGTCCTTCCTTGAAAAGTTTCAGCAGTCAGGAATGATGTCTGTTTCTTTTTATTTGAGTAATAGGTATTTTATTTTCCATAACAAATTAATAAATGGATAGATATGGATTTAGATCACTAATGTATTCTCTATTTCATTGAGGTTTTAGAGGTCCATGAGACCATATGTTTTGTGGAAGGTGATAATTTTATTGGTATATTTTACATTATAAAACATGTTCCTTGCTATCTTGTAAAAAAAAAAAAAATTACATTTTGAAGTTTCTTTTACGGGTTCACAGATTCAAAGAATAGTAGAGATTGGAAGAGACCTCTGAAGATCATCTAGTTCAACCCCCTGGCCAGAGCAGGGTCACCTAGAATAGATCACACCGGAACATCTCCAAGAAGGTTTTGAAAGTCTCCAGAGACAGAGACTCCACCACCTCCCTGGGCAGCTTATTCCAGTGCTCTGTTACTCTCACTGTAAAGAAGTTTTGCCTTATATTGAGGTTAAACCTTTTATTTTCTAGTTTATGCCCATTGCCCCTAGTGCTGTCACTAGACACTATTGAGAAGAGTCTGGCTCATCTTCCGACACCCACCCTTCAGATATTTATAAGCACTGACAAGGTCCCCATCAGCCTCCTCTTCTCCAAGATAAACAGACCCAGCTCTCTCAGCTGATCTTGATTAAAACAGGAAACTAGAACAGTTTTAATGAAAATGAAAATAATAATAATGCTATACATTCTTAAATTGCAAAAACTATACTAAAAGAAATCTTTGGGTCAATGAAAAGTGAATTCAATGCCAAAGCATCTATGAAAATTTGGAATCTCAGATATTTCCACGAATGTCATTTTAATGCCTAAACCATTTAACAGTTGTATTTCAAATTTACATTTTATTACATGAGCTGTTTGACCATATCTCTTATACATCTTGATAAATAGCGTGTGAATAATTCATAAATTGATGTCTGAAATTCACAGGAAGGATATAAATTGTATCATATTTCCTTAGTAGATACTGATGTGAAGTTCAAATCTAACATACTGATTTTATTACTTAGTTGAAAGGAGAAAAACAAGAATCTGTAATTTCATGTTAAATATGTCCACCTGCTTCAGTCTATTACATATTTACATTCTTTTTGACCTTCAGCCTCATTTACATTATGTAATTCTGACAGAATTTCTGTAACAATACTATGGTTGAATCAGCTAAAATTGGCTACCTGACGTTAATGACATTAATGTTAAATATAAGGGGTTTTTTTTAAAAAGCACATAGATACATTCTGTTATACATATCATATAACATACATTTTACTTTCTTTGATTACTACCAGTGTAAAAACTAGCCCTGCAGCATTATCACTGTAATGGATATTTTTCACCTGAGCATCACAGATTTTCAAAAACCTTTTGTTTGTTTTTTTCTGTTCCTGGACTTCCTCATTTCTTCCACAAACAAATTTAAAACCACCCCTTCAAGACTGCTGCATAGTCTGCTACACTTCCAGACTGTGGAGATCAAATGTTCTTATTTATTGTTCTCATCAAATTTTTCAATATTGTAAAAATAATCTGCTCCACAACCTCAGGTTTTCATACACTGTGTCCAAGCAGCTACTGACTAATGAAGTCCTACTTTTGCAGTACTGTCAGTACTTTCAGGTTCTCTGAGGCTGTTGTTCATTACAGCTACCACCCAAAGTGCCTATTTCCCTCTCTCTTTCTTTCTTAAGCAATTTGTATAGTTTTCTTCCATAGTTCTAGTGCACTGGATATAATTAAGGTCAAGCAGACATTGATGTTTCTTAAGCATTAATATTTTACATTTAATGGTGATTTATATGTAAATAATTCAGTATAAATTTTGGTCAGGAGATTCATTTATTACAAGTTTCAAGTTAATGCTTAGACATACTGGAGCTGTTTACTGCCTCCACTTGTCTAAATTTTTGCCCACTCTCCTTCCTCCAAGAATGTAACAATTGAAGTATGTATTTGTTCTCATCAAGCTCATATACACAACTATCCTATGTTTGCTGTTAGGGAAACTGAAATATAAAATGTGTGAGTGATTTTCCTAAGGTCATAAAGGAAATTGGAGGAGAAATAATTTCCTCAAGAAGTTTATCAGTTGTTAGGACCTATTTTTGCTCAAGGGTCTATGATCAATCTGAACTATGTACATATGAATGGCAGAGTAGCCACTGCTGGTGAAGATGTGTCCACTTCATTTTAAGCATTAAATTTATAGTTTGTCACTTAGTAGGGATTGCATAGTAGGATTTCAGAGGAAATCCAATAAAAGGGCTTTAATAACGTGTGTCTACTACATTTGTCTACAGTGATAGCTGTAAAAACAGGAACAGTGGGGAGGATACTTTTATTGTCTTTTGGAACATAAGGAATATTTTGTTGCATGGTTTAAAAAATAGTTTTATTCAATATTTTTTTTTAAATTACAAAATCATTCAGCTATGAGAATTTTTTATTTTTTTTAAAGACAGGAACATTTCTGTTTCATTACTTCAGGAAAATAAGGACTGCAAAAAAAAAAACAAATCACACAGCTACATGAAAATGGATACAGGTGTATTATGTAGTCTTGTAAAAGATATGCACATGTGTATCTTTAGCTCAACTTACAAATACCAACCTATTTTAAAGTACAAACCTGAACTGATTTTCTGGAAGAAATAAAAAAATAATTAAAACATAGAGGATGGATAGTAAGGCTACCTTCTTAAAGGAACAATACCTGTGTGGGGAAAAGAGGTAACTGGGAGTTGGTTCAACTAATGCCAAAGTTTGTTCTTTCCATTCCTGAATTCAGAGTTTAACTGTCTCTTAAATAACCTAAGTCATTCAGTGACAATGAGGGAGTGGAGTCCTTTGGTAATTGATAAAGTGATCAATAGTCAGTATCAGATATGAAGGGAAAAACACACTGTATTTGAGTCTTTTTTGTCTCATAAAAAAATTCCTGGGTTTTTTTTTAGAAAAAAAAAAGACAAAAAGATCTTTCAAACACTATCCTAGTTCATAAATATTTAAGCCATAAACCTGCAATTAAATAATAGATAAATAAATAAATAAATAGATAGATAGACAGATAGATTCAGGTCCCTTGATCATTTTTGTGAGGTTAAATTTTTAGTCTCTCCAGGTGTGAAATTGATTTTTTAGAACAGAAGAAATTTTATTTTACTTGAGAGAAAGAAAAGGAAGAGAAGGAAAGACTAAGAATTCTTTCTTCAATTTAGAATTGTGGAAGGACCAGATATCTGAGAAATTTAATCTTTGAAAGAATATTTGATATCAGTTTTATTTAATCTAGAAAAAAATAGAAGAGCAAGCAATATGAAAATTATTTCTAATTATATGAAAGAGGAAACAAAGCAAAGTGATATTTAAAAAAAAATCTATTGTGGGTAAGACAAGAAATAATATTTTAAATACAGATAAGGTTTGTTATTAGATATATTGGTTTTGGTTGAGATAGATTAATTTTCATCATAGTGTTTTGTGTGGTGCTCTGTTTCAGACATGTGACCAAATCAGTGTTGGTAATGTACATGTTTTAGTTGTTGCTGAATGCTGCTTGCACAATATCAAGGACTTTTCTGTTTCTCACGCTGTCCCACCAATGAGTGAGCTGAGGGTGTGCAAGAAGGTGGGAGAGAACACAGTCAGGACAACAGACCCTAGCTGACCAAAGGATTATCCCATAAGATGTAAAGTCATGCTCAGCAATAAAAGCTGTGAGAAAGAAGAAAGGGAGACCTTTGGAGTTTGTCTTTCCAAGTCAAGGTTATACATTATGGATTCCTGCTTTACTGAACATGACTGAATGTCTGCCTGCCAATGGCAAGTAGGGAATGAATTCCTTGTTTTACTTTGCTTCTGGATGCAGCTTTTGCTTTACGTGTTAAGCTGTCTTTATCTTTCACAATTCGACCCTTCCAGGTCTCTCCTCCATCCCATTGTGGGAAAGTGAGCAAGTGACTGGGGCTTAGCTGCCTACTGGGGTTAAACCACAACATTAGGTAATTTTTCTAACAAGAATTTGTAAAGTAAATTACTGAAGAGGTTGTATGCTTTTTGATATTATACTTTTTAAAGATGAAACATAAAGATGCAGGAGGACTCACAAACATACACTAAGTCCAAACCTACTTTTGGCTATATTGTGTCTCAAGGTCTTCTGTCTTCTCTTCCACAACTCTGATAACAGCTGATAGGTACAATCATTCAAATAGCATTTTATAATGCAATATTAATTCTATCAAATTCAGATAGTGTCTGACAACTTCTTGGCAAGTTCATAAAACTTTTCTATGTTTTCTAATTATGGGATGATGTCTTGTCCCACTTCGTGGATGTTGAGGAAGGTGAATGTTTATGATCCCCTAAAAGAGACTATCCCTTCATGGCAGGGCTGCAGAAGTGGCAGAGTCACAACAATGTGTCAGAATGTTGTGGTTTAGGGTCATGGCAGCCCCAAAATCTAACAGACGCTCTATTAACCCCCCTCCCTCCTCAAAGCGGAAGAGAAAAGGAATAAGGGAGAGAGACTTATCGATTAGAAAAGGAAACTAGAACAGCTTTAATGAAAATGGAAAATAATAATAAGAAGAATAAAACATAACGTTTACAAATATATACAAGATCAGTATCAAACCCAAACCCCCCTGATGGCAAGTACATCACTGTCACTACTGATGTTGTGGAGCAGGCACCGAGAAAGTCCCAGACAGGGCTCAGCAGCAGACAGGAACTGGATTCAGGAGCTGGATTCGGGTACTGGATTCAGGAACACTCAGATCAGGATTGAAGGCAGAATGAACACAGTCCTGCTTGGATACCAGTCATTGAAGGAATGAGGAAGAAGCCGAGCAAAGGTCCAGAGAGCTGAGAGCAACCAAGACAGGGCCCCTAGCAGCCGAATATGGCATCTATGGGATGGAATACCCTGTTGGTCAGTTTAAGGGCACCTGCCTGTCCACTCCTCCCTGCAGGTGCATTTTTTACTTTCTGCACTCCCCAATGTGATAACAGGATCTAGCAGTGGCCTTGGTCTACACACCAGTCCCTGGTACTATAAACATTCGGTGCTATCACTTCTAGAAACAGGCACTGCCTGTGAAAACATGCTACTGATTTCAGAAAAATGCAGTTAGTTGAAGGAACTTAGCTGAAAGGTAAAAATCACTGAGCAGAATTCTAACTCAAACCAGGACACGGAGGAACAACACAGATTTATTGGTTTTCCCTAACAAAAATCAATAAACAGTGTGGATAAAGATGTTTTGGCATAGACATTATTTTCTTACCAACTACTTTAAGACACAACTAAGTAACGTCTACCGAGGAGATAGGAAAAGTGAGTAGCAAGAAGAAAAGACAGGGGTAGAGAGAAAGATAGGAAGTAAGATATTACCACACTTGGATTCAGCGACGTCTCACGGGGTCAACAAATCTTGAGTTCATTTGTGGTGAGTGCACCCAGATCGGTAAATTACTTTCTCTTTATACACTGAGAATATGAGTGGCATCACAAATTTACATGGGAATTGTAGAGGCGCTGATAATTTGCATGAGCTCCTTCTAGTGTGGTGTCTGCTATAGACCTCTCCTTGGCGCAGTTGCAGTGGTTAGGGAAGAAGTTAACTCAGGGAAAAGACACCATTCAACCTATAAAGAACTTATCTCCTCCTGTTGTTAACTTATCCTCAAGAAGCAGACCTCATCCTGAGCCAGGCAAGGAGAACAGGGCAATCTAGGGTCATTGAGGGCCATTGACACCTCCTTCCTCCAGGTAGGTTGTGTTCATTCTTCATTTAGGTCTTATTACTACACAAAAGGTTTGAGACATTAATAGTGTCAATCAGTCTTTTATAGATGAGAGGGTATTTTAATCCATTTTTGGCTTCTGTGAAATGCTGAGGTGCAGATTTATAGCTGAAGAATGAAGAATTTGCAACTTTGTCCCCCCTCCTTTTCTTTATATCACAATAGATGGAAAATTTCAAACCACTTCATTTTAGTCTAGAAATTAGGCATTTTTAATGAGGAAACTTGTTATAAATTAATGTCTTTAGGAGCTGCCAGCTGCATTTGAGCCATATCAGAAAAAAACCAAACAAACAATTGAGAATTTGGATCTGAATTCAACCCCAAGTCCTATAAAGATATTTACTCATGATAATAGAACCTCAAAACAAGAATTTTAAAACCCTATCTTTCTGCAGTGGAAAGAATTGACCAAATGATGTATTGCAGATACAGGAAGAGACAAAAAATTTTCTGAAAAGCTACTGCAGAACAAACAAACAAACAAACAAATAAATAATGTCCCGTTAATGATTCACTCTCATTTTTACTAAATCAAGAGTATCTTTGGCAAATGACTTCATGACATTGTATGGTGCCAGTTTTAATACAATAAAGTTTAACTTCTTTTTCATAGTTGTTACACTAAGTAACTACCTTCTCTGATCATTTGCTTTAGAAAATGTTTTTCACAACATTGCCATTGCACTGAAGTTTGCACTTTAAGAAATTATTTTATTCCTTTTGAATTGTTCAAAAATATCAGTCATGAATGTTTGTGTGGCATTATCAGCTCAAAAGCTCATATCAACTCTATTTGAATTTAATACATATGAATCAATTTGATTTTCTAGTATCAACTCTGATTGTTTTAAGATGCCACAGCAGCTGAACCATCATCGCTTGGATCCAAAATCACAGAGAGAAGTTAACACTGTTGGTTTCCAATCTGGGAAACACTTCAAAGCAGTCTGATGTTCCAGCTTAGTATTCTAAAGGCTGTTACTGACTCAGTCACAGAGATTCAAGATCCAGATGTTCCTTGTTCAAAGCAGGGTCAAAGAAGTACTTCATGGACTGCATTATGGGCTATACACATATTTTACAGCCTCAAAACTATATTCTTATGTTACAGATGACTAAGGGCTATAAACAAATTGCTATAGATAAGAGCCAAGCAGCATTGAGCAATAACACTACAAATTAGGTGGATTTAGGTGCATATGTCCAACAGGGAAATCAAGAAAAACCTAAAAATGGCAAGCAGCACTTGGGATGCATAAGCATTTATACAAAAACTCATCTAAACATTTGAAATTTTGCTATTGTGCATGCCCTGAAGTGTCACTGTCTGGTCTGAGTTGAGCATCAGATGTTCAGCCCAAATCCATCAGCCTTGTAGAGAGGCAAGATACATGAGCTTGAGGTAATACAGTTGTATGACTTCCCCGCCATATTTCCTTCAGATCTTGCCAACTCTGATCTGACTGTGACTATCTTCTATGTTAGAACAGTACGCAAATAGTCAGGTTGAGCCACAGAGGAGTGTCAGCATACATCTGTCTCGTTCTTTTTAGTTTTGTTATATATTAGTGTATTGCATGGCATGCTTTTCAGTTCTATTTTTTCCCTTCTTTTTTCTGTTGTAGATTTTAGTGAATGTGTTCTCCATAGCTATCTGAATATTTCAGTCACGATTGTTACTTTCTTCAGCAGTCAGCAAGTAGAGACAGGCTTGTTTGGAGGAAAAGATGACAGAAACATAACAGCAATCTGTGCAGCCACAATAGTGTTGATGTGAACAGTGGCCAAAATAATCCCCACTGGAGTCATAGGACAAGAGGCATCACCTTGGGAAATGGATCTTCATGTTACAATGTTTCAGACTGCTGTGGAACTGTAATAAGCTAGTAAATTTGGTAAGGCAGGCTTTAAACAGAAGGACTCAGGAGATGGGGTCCAAGATGGCAATGCACATGCCATCACATCCAACTGGGGAATAAGCTAGGCCGACCAAAGCAGTGACAAATGTTCCTTAGCTGCCTTTCAAGGTAAGAATCACAAAGCCAGTCATCTCAAGACTGGGTATGACTATGGTGGTTCCTCTTGCACCCCTCCAGAGATATATTTGATTCTCTGAAATGCCCGTAGACCAACGCATGCAGCATGGGGAATAAACAGGAAGAACTAGAAGTCTGAATGCTGTCAGAGGACCTGACATTATTGCAATTATGGAGACATGGTGGGATGGCTCGCATGACTGGAATGCTGCCATGGACAGCTGTATACTTTTTAGGAAAGACAGACCAGCATGGTGAAGTGGTGAAGTTGCTCTTTATGTGAGAGAGCAACGGAAATATATTGAGTTCTGCCTAGTGTGGGATGAAGAAAGTGTTGAAAGCTTGTGGGTAAGAACTAAGGGGCAGACTAATATGAGTGACACTATTGTGGGTGTTTACTACACACCATCTGATCAAGAAGAGGAGGTTAATGAGGTCTTCTGGTCTTCTACAGACATCTGGAAGTAGCCTCATGATCACATGCTCCAGCTCTCATGGGTGGCTTCAATCACCTTGATATTTGTTGGAAAGGCCACAAAGCCAGACACACAGAGTCTAAGGGATTCTTGCAGTGCATTGATGTTATGTTTCTGACACAGGTGGTGGAGGAACCAACAGGGAGAGGTGTGCTGCTGGAACTTGTACTAATGAACACAGAAAGTTTGGTTGGGAATATAAAGGCTGGGAAAAGCTTTGGTTGCAGTGACCATGAGAGAGTGAAGTCCAGGATCTTATGAGAAAGAAGCAGGGCAACAAGTATGATTACAGCCCTGGACTTCAGGAGAGCTAACTCTGACCTCTTCGAAGACCTACTTGGAGAAATACTATGGGTTAGGTCTCTGAAAGTTAGGGGTGCCCAAGGGAGCTGGTTAATATTCAAGCACCACTTTCTCCAAGATCAAGATCATTACACCCATGTGAGTAAAAAATCAAGTAGAGGAGACAGGAGACTTAAACGGATGAGTACGGAGATTCTGCAAAAGCTCAAACAGAAGAAGAAAGTTTACAGTATGTGAAAAAAAGGGATTGGCCACTTGGGAAGAATATAGGAATGTTGTCAGAGTACATAGGGATGCAATGAGGAAGGCTAAGGCTTGCTTGGAATTAAATCTGGCAAATGATGTAAAAGACAACAAGAAGGTCTTCTTCAAGTCAATCAGTAGGAAAAGGAAGACTAGGGAAAATGTGGGCCCACTGCTGAATGAGGTGGGTATCCTGGTGACAGAGGATACAGAGAAGGCAGAGTTACTGAAATGCCTTCTTTGCTTCAATTTTTACTGCTAAGACCAGCTCTCAGGAATGCCAGATAAGAGAGAAAACCTGGAGGAAGGAAAACCCTGAGGATTGAGTTAGAGACCGTTTGGGCAAAGTCGACACCCACAAATCAATGTGTAATGTCGATAGGATGTACCCATGAACTTTGAGGGAGCTGGCTGGTGTTATTGCTAAGCCACTCTTCATCATTTTTGAAAGATCAAGGAGAACAGGCTTGCTTCCTGAGGACTGGAGGAAAACTAATGTCACTCCAGTCTTCCAAAAGGACAAAGAGGGGGTCCTAGGAAACAGGCCAGCCAGCCTCACCAGCATCCGTGGAAAGGTGCTGGAACAACTCATTCTGAAGGTCATCTTCAGACATGTGAAGGAAAAAAATGTTATCAGAAGTAGTCAGCATGAATTCACCAAGAGAAATCATGCTTGACCAACCTGACTAGCTGGTTAAATAAGGAGAGCAGTGGATGGTGTCTACCTCAACTCTACCAAGGCTTTTGGCACTGACTTCTTGTTCTCATACGTAAGCTCAGGAAGTGTGATATAGATGAGTGGATAACGAGGTGGGTTGAGAACTGGCTGAACAACATACTTTAGAGGATTGTGACACAGAGTCTAGTCAAAGACTTGTAGCTAGTGGAGTTCCCCTGGGGTCAGTACTTAATCCAATCTTGTTAAACATATTCATCAGTGACCTGAGTGAAGGGGCAGAGTGTACCCGCAGCAAGTTTGCTGATGATACAAAACTGGGAAGGGTCTTCTCTGGACAAGAGAAGACTGGGAGGGGATCTTCTTGGTGCCTATCATATCTAAACCGTGAGTATCAGAAGGATGGGGCCAGTCTCTTTTCAATGGTACCAAATGATAGGACAAGGGACAACAGGCACAAGCTAGAACACAGAAAGTTCCACCTAAACATCAGGAACAATTTATTTCCAGTGTGGGTGGTGGAGCACAGGCTGTTCAGAGAGTTTTTGGCATCTGCTTCTCTGGAGACTATCAAAACCCACCTGGATGCATTCCTGTACAAGCTGCTCTAGGCAAACCTGTTCTGGCAGGGGAGTAGGACTAGATTATCCACAGAGGTCCCTTCCAGCTCCTACCATTCTTTGATTCTGTGAACTCCTGCCCTTCCTGACACAGACCTAGTAAGTACAGGGACACTGGGGTTGTAACCAGAGTCTTGTCATCAGTCCTGTCCCCTCATTCCTTCTGTCCAGCTACTGTCTCCCACACCCAGGATGCAGTACTAGCACCACTCAGTGCCCATGGTCAGTATGTGAGCAGTATATGTGGTCAGCACAACCCTATCCATTCCATGAGGAATCTGAGACTCTGTAGCATAATGCTACCTGTGTGAGAAATGCCAGCAGCCTGTCTGGGAAATGGTGCTTGAATATTATCTAGCTTGCTTGGGGCCCCTTACCATCTAGAGTCTTGTCCCACAGGACTTTTCTAAGCAGTTCCCTGAAGAGGCCAAAGTTAGGCCTTCTGAAATCTAGGGTAGTGATCCTGCTTGTGGTCCTGTGCCTACTGCATATGATTCTAAACTCCACCATCTTGTGGCCACTACAGCCAAGGGTGCCTCCTACCTTCACATCCTCAACCAATCCCTCTTTGTTTACCAGTACAAGGTCCAGCAGCACTCCTCTCCTTGTTGGCTCCTCCACCACCTGCAGTAAGAAGTTCTTGTCAATGCACTGGAGGAACCTACTGGACTGCGCCTGCCTGGCTGTGTAGTTTTCCCAGCAAATGTCAAGGTAATTGAAGTCCCCCATGACAACCAGAGCCTGTCATTGTGAGACCACTTCCAGCTGCCTGTAGTAGGCCTCATCAGTTTCCTCATCCTGATCAGGTGGCCTATAGTAAACACCCACAACAACATCTCCCATACTAGTCTCTCCCTTAATCCTTACCCACAAGCTCTCAACTTGCTCTTCATCATCCACCAGGGAGAGCTCAATACATTCCAGTTGCTTTCTCACATAAAGAGCAACTCCACCACCTTGCCTTGCTGGCCCGTCTTTCCTAAAAAGGACATACCCATTCATGACAGTGTTCCAGTCCTGTGAGCTATCCCACCATGTCTCAGTAATTGCAATGAGATCATAGTCCTGAGAACGCACACAGATCTCTAGTTCATCCTGTTTGTCCCCCAATGTCCTCTGCAATGGATCTGTGCTGGCAACTCCATTTTATAAATGATATTAGCTGTCTTTAAGGAATATTAGCCATGGATTTCCCAGTTTTCCAGAGACACTCTTTTTTTCCCAACTAATTGCCTCAAATCTATGCTGCTAGCCTTTTTATTTTTTTGTGCATCTCTGTTCACTTCGCAGCTACACAGTACTAAAGCCAGGAAACACACATCTGTGAGCAGGGAAGGGCAAGACTGTTTTGCATTTGGAAATCTGTTCCTGCAATTGCTGTGGCTGCAATTCTGATTTTGTCAGAAACTAAAGCTTTAGAAAGGCACTTCATAACCAAAAAAAGCTAACATGAATCCAAACTTAATAACATTTCTAAACCCATACCCTCTGAGCTACCTTTCTCAACTCACTCATGAAAACAATCTAATTAACTCCACTGTGCCTTAGATAGATGAACAGATGACAAGACTAAGAAAATTATGTACACTTTCCCCTTTTGTCTTTTGACAGTGAAATACTTTCCAGTATCTGTATTTTGGTTTTCCAAAGAATAGAATAATATATCTTCAGGAAGAGCAGCATAACAAGCAGAGAAAAAAATTCTCCCATCCCTATCCTTTATGCCAAGTCTGAGAAAAACAAAGGGGACATTTTGTTTTCCTCTGTCGTATGTCTAATAACACATATTATGTTATATATTAGAACTACTACAGTTGTTTAGAGTGTTTGGGATCCTATTTGCTGTATTTTTCTTGCAAATCTGATTAATCACCAAATTTGGATCCTGTTGCTCCCTACAGCTTCCTGAGGAGGGGAAGCAGAGAGGGAGGTACTGCACTCTTCTCCCTGGTATCCGGTAACAGGACGTGTGGGAATGGTTCAAAGCCGTATCAGAGGAGATTCAGACTTGATATTACAGAGCATTTATTTAAGGAGTGGATGGTCAAACAATGCAACAGGCTTCCTAGAGGTGTGATTGATACTCCATGCCTGTCATTGTCTAAGAAGTATTAGGACAATGCCCTTAATAATACGCTTTGACTTTTTGGTCATATCTGACATCATCAAGCAGTTGGACTAGATGATTGTTGTAGGTCCCTTCCAAATGACTATTCTGTTCTGTTTTGTTCTATCCTATGCAAATCTTGTAAAGTTAAAAGTTATAGCTTTTAGTAGTAGTTTGTGAAATCTTGGGAAAAAAATGTTTGTTTTCTCTAAATGTCATTGCAATCCCAAACAAATCAAGATGAGTGGTAACCTTAAAACATTACATGTTATCCCACATTCATCTTGTTGTCAGAGTGAAGGCATTATAAACTGCAATAATAGGAAAATTCTTCATATTTTGTTCACGTGTTCATGAATGATACTTGTTATACTTTAAGGTAGCAGTTAATCCAGAGACAGTACTACTCAGTAAATAGAAGAATGAATCACAAGATTTCTGAATGCTATAACTCTTTTAATTTATTTTTAATATAATCACGAGTAAAATAATACCTGTCTGAGTGACACTGGAATTGTCTTGACATTGAAATGCATTACTTAAATTAAAAACATGTACACTCTGCAAATCATTAGTAAGTTGGGAGGCAAAGAAATTCTGAATGAGTTATTGGATTCTTGTCATTTCAACAGACAATAGTAATTTAATTGTGAGCTACAGAATTATTGGCTAGATATTTCACACTTGTAAATTTATGGAGATTAAAGAAAAGGGTAACTTTTTTTCAGGAGTAATAAGCATGGATTCACCAAGAGGAAATCATTTTTGACCAACCTGATAGCCACCTATGATGGTGTGACTGGCTGTCTAGATAAGGGGAGAGCAGTGGATGGTGTCTACCATGACTTCAGTAAGGTCTTTGACACTGTCTCCCATAGCACCCTCATAGGTAACCTCAGGAAGTGTGATATAGATGAGTGTACTGTGAAACAGAGAACTGTCTGAAGGGCAGAGCTTAGAAGGTTGTGACCAGCAGGACAGGACCTAGCTGGAGGCTTGTAGCTAGCGGAATTCCCCAGAGGTCAGTACTGGATCCAGTCTTCGTATTCATCAATGACCTAGGTGAAGAGGCAGAATGTACTCTCAGCAAGTTTGCTGATGATACAAAACTGAGAAGGATCACTGACGCAAACAGAAGGCTGTGGTGCCATTCAGTGAGACCTGAACAGGCAGGAGATTTGGGCAGAGGGGAACCTAATGAATTCCAACAAGGGCAAATGTAGAGTCCTGCACTCAGGGAGGAATAACCCCCTACAGCAGTACAGGTTATGGGTTGACCCGTTGGAAAGCAGTTCCGTAGAGAAGGACCTGGGAGTCTTGGGGGACAGCATGGTGACCATGAATCGGCAATGTGCGCTTGTAGCCAAGAAGGCCAGTGGTATCCTGGGGTGCATTAAGAAGAGTGTCAAGGGAGGTTCTCTTTCCCTTTACTCTGCTCTAATGAGGCCTCATCTGGAGTACTGTGTCCAGTTGTGAGCTCTCCAGTTCAAGATAAACATGCAACTGCTGGAGAGAGTCCAGTGGAGAGCTACAAAGATGCTGAGGGGACTGCAACATCTCTCTCATGAGGAAAAGCTGAAAGTCTTGTGTCTGTTTAGCCTGGAGAAGAGAAGACTGAGAGGGGATCTTCTCGGTGCTTATCATATCTAAAGGGTGAGTGTCAGAAGGATGAGGCCAGTCTCTCTTCAGTGATGGCCAGTGATACTACAAGGGACAATGGGCACAAACTAGGACACAGGAAGTTCCACCTAAACATCAAGAAAAGCTTATTTCCTGTGAGGTTGGCAGAGCACAGGCTGCCCAGAGAGGCTGTGGCATCTCCTTCTCTGGAGATTTTCGAAACCTGCCTGGATGCATTCCCGTGCAAGCTGCTCTAGGTGAATATACTTTGGCAGAGGGGCTGGACTAGATGATCCAAGAGGTCCCTTCCTATCGTTCTGTAATTTTATGACTAAGGAGCTATGATAATACTCTCAACTCAAAAAGTTCTCCAGTTCACTTTAAGGAAGTAGAGGCAACAACTGTATTAGTTTTTAGTAGAACTGAGCAGGAGATATTGTCTTTTTCTGTAAATAGATTTTCAACATTTTTCTGTTGTCCACTGAGAGTAAACCAAAGTTTCAGAAGTCAGCTTTGAAAAACGCTGCCCCTAGATAACACTTAAAAATTGATTTCTATGCATTGCAATTATCCAGTTGAGAAGAACACAACAATTTTCAATAGGTTCTGGTTTTCACTGAGGATATATATCAATTCAATTCTAAAACACAAATATAAAGTCTTGCAATTCTGATTTTGACAATTTTTCTGATTCCACAACTGCAGTTATCAATGCAGGCTAAAAAGTACCATGCATTCTAAATGGGTACTGTTCTGATTTTTTGTGTTCCTGTTCTTGAGGTAATCCCATTGAACTAATTTCAAACAAAGACTGACTATAATCTTTCCTGATTTTTGATAAACCTTAATGTCAAAAATCAGCGATAAGTATCTAAGTTTTCTAAATAAATCTAATACTCTATATTATTCTTAAACTTCAGATAACTTTTAGCAATCATTATAGTTACAATCTTGTAATTGAAGAACATGATGTCCATTTGGATCTTTGCTTTTTGAACAGTATGCCTGGGGCATACTGTGAACTCTTCTTGGTTAGTATATAGAAATTATGGACACAAGGATGGTTTCTCTGCATTTTGCCATGTAAAAGTTTCTTCTTAAATCCTCTTACTGTCAAGTAACTATTTTTGTGCAGTTCTTAAACCACTCTTCACACAAAATAATAGAGTATTTACAAACATTTAACTCAAAGTTTTAATATGCCAAATCATAGAAACTCCATAACACCTTTTAAATCCAGGGGGGACTCATTAATATAGATTAAAGGTTTGGGTACTTGCAGTTAACTTTTAGAGAATAATGAAATACATTATTTTCTGACAAAGATACATGTATACACTCACATTCCTCAGCAATTCATAGAAGAGATGAAGGAATAAAAATCTTTCCTAAAACTCAGAGGTAAAGAATGAGTTCTGAGTTTTCTCAAGTTATTTCTTGTTCTTACATTGATGGCTGTTATTAGATTCTAATTATTTCAGATTTCAAACTGAGTCTGATCTCTCAGGTAGCAGAGTGACATACTTGAACATCAGAGCCTATTAATTCTCCTTTCTCTTAATGGACTGTCCAGATAGAAAGAGACACTTATCTTTAGACAGTTTGGCAATCCAATTGAGAGTATTTCTTTTCTATATGGTCTTGGACTTTGTAGATTTTACTGTGCATATAACTCTATACATAGATATAGTGACTTCAGATCTGAATTCCTTGAAATGTAAACAGTTATGATGCTTAGAGATATAGTGCCTAAAAACTAGAGATTCACCTCCCAAAATGAAACAGATAATGTTGGCTTAGATACTCAGGTGTTCTGTAGACATAATACTAAGATTTCCTCCCATACTGGGAAATGACATCAGAAGTGTATTGAATAGGAGTGATATCTGTGTCAGGCAAAAGATAGATGAAACTCCACTGTGGACTCAGAGGAATATTTCATTAAAGGTTACTGTGAAATGAGGATTTTAGATTCTAATTCTAGGTTCTACAAATTAGTTAGGGTCCTAAATTTAGAAGAATTTAATAAGTTAGGTTCATCAAAAAACAAACAAACAAATAAACAAGAAAAAAATCACTTATCAAGCTCAGATACTTCAGACAGTCTAACATCGAAATTTTAAACCAACAGCAAGTCATCTCTAGTGCCTGAAGTGCTTTTAATATGATTACTAATATATACCTCAGTTCAGTTATTACCAAGACAGAGTTTGTTTATCTAGAGTTTGAACACATCAGTCTTTCAACCCTCATTTATAATGATCTCTTTTTAGCAATGGTGTAGAGAGCAAAAACTCTTAGCTTGTTCCATAATTTATTAGGCTGGGAATGTGTCTGGGATTTGAGAAGTGATTTAGGTTCGTGAATCAAACTCTTGCACTGAAGTGGCTTACAGTTTGCTTCAACAACTACATTGGGAAGTGCTTTTTAGTATGGAATGACAAATGCCCTTGAGAGATAGGTCCTAGGAAATTATAACAGTGACAGCAGGGTCAGAAAGATTTTGCCTGAAACCTTAGTTGTGTATTTAACCAAGGCAGTTTAGCAAGTGGAAGTACATGGGAGGGAAACAGTGATGACACAGTATTACAGAGTGGCTGAAGATTCTTTTCTAAATGCCTAGACAGTTAACTAAGAAAAAAAGAAAAAACAACCAACCAAACAACCAACTAAACAACAAAAATTATGACAAAAAAACCCCTAGCTCTTGACTGAGAATTACCATATCATGAATATGTATCACATAGTATCCAAAAATATACTACAGAAACTGTGTGAGAAACCTGATTTTATGTGCATCAAGGGATCTACTCTTAGTATCTTTACTGATAACTAACAGATTACTTACACACCCGTTCTCATTGACATATTCCTTCTTTAAATTAATAGGATTAATTTCATGCCTGGAGTTTGTAAATTTGGAAAGTAATTGTTAGGCTCGGTTCCAGACAAGAGTTAAAGAAATAGTTCAGTGGCTTTTATACAGAATTCAGGTTTAACACCTGTATTGTAATATATTAATTTATTTCATCGCAGGAGTAGTAATGAGCTCACATTTCCTATGACAGTCTTTCTCTTGTTTAGTGGGAAATATGTAAAGGGAGTCTTGGAATCAGAATCATAGAAATGTAGCTAAAAAGAATCCCAATGTCTTTAATTCTAAGTGTGGGTAGCTATTCATATTTAAGTCACAGCCTCCACTGACCAATGTGGGAGAAGTTTTGCTGAAAGTTCTAAAAAAAAATTTTAAGTTTTTCTTTTCTCCCATATAACTTGCCAAACTCAGACTTTCAATGTGAAAGCTTTCATTTATAGATATAGATAGCATATTTTTAATAAAATTAAAGTTGTAGAAGTGTTGTTATCCACACATTTTTCTCCTAGGAAGAAAAATGACAAACCTCCTACACAGAGGAGTAGATAATCTTTTTCTTCAAATAATTTCATGCCCTTAAAAATCTAGACAATTTTTATGTGAGTTTTTGCCGTAGTTTTGAAAAAAAAAAAAAGATTTATAATAAGCCCTGAAATTCACTGCCTGTGGGCCATTTTACTCACAATAAAGGGATGAATTTAGAAGGAACAGGGTCCTGACTCATCTCTGCTCCTCCTCCTCATTGAGGTTCCAGCTCAGGCTCTTCTCTGGAATTCAGCAACAGTTCAGTCACAAAGGTAATAAGGTAGTCTCTTGAGGAAAGGGTTTCCTCACGACTCCAAGGCACTCCAGTTGTGGGTATTTTCCCAAAAGCACATCGTTTGAAGAGAATGATTCTTTGCCTCTGTGTTGCCCCGAGGCATTTACTAGGATAATGAGACCAGTTATTCATTTCCTAAGGCAAACTGGGGGCTGTGGACTGCCAGTGAAGCCTGGATCACTTGATGGTGTTCCGTGGAGAGCTGTCTGGTCACAGTATGGCAGTTTTCCTCCTTGTTTCCAGCTGCTATGTTGCACTAAAGATGGCTAGAAATGCCTTAAATACTTCCTAACATTACATTTCCTTGTAATTGCTGCTGTTGCCACAGGGATCTTAGAGGTTCTGAGGTGAGACAAACAATCCAACATGGTTATAAAGAATTGTGGAGGTTACTAAGAAAATCTCTCCATTACCAAGAGTTTTAATAACCCTGAAAAAATGCAGCTTGCTACTTTAGGCACAGAAACTTAGCTAAAAATGCAGGCATAGATACAGCTTTCCATGTTTATAATCTCATGGTAAGGGAAATTGATTTAAGTAACAAGAGGTGTCACCTTCCTGGCATTACTTGGCTCTCAATGCAATGCAGATTTGGAAAACCCTTGAGAAGGTGTGTTTTCCAGTTTTTAAACAGTGTAGAAAGACAGGTAATCAAATGATCATTATTTTCATATATTTTCATTCAATTTCTGGAAAAAATTCTGTGGCATGTTTGTGAAGGTGTTTTGTCTGTGGTGGCTTCTGGATTGAGTTGGTACTTTAATTGCTGTCTATATTGGAGACAGCATGAAGCACTGCACTTTCTTCAGTATATTCAGAATACTTGCAGCTTTACATGAAGGCAATGATAATGATTGTAATTAATTCCCATGCTTCAGCCAGCCACTCAGAATGGGACAGTCTGTTTTTCATGGCAAACAACTGGAGAGATTTACTCCCTTCACATCTCCCAGAGTATCAGCGATTGACTGTATTTAAAGGCAAAAAAAGATACTTGGTGTGAAATACTTTGATGTCTTCTTCCTCTGATACTCAGCTTGGGAGTTTTCTTAGTGGTGCACAGGAAATAGATTACCTAGACTGGGGAGTGAAAGGAGTGTAGGTCCAAGTCAGTTTGGCGCAGTACTTAATATTCTTGACTTAACTTAGCAAGCATTTTTAACTTCCTAGGAAGGATGATCTGATTGGCTCATCTGGTCATTCTTCGGCTAATTTTTTTTTTTTTCTTTATGAATGATATGTACAATTCTTTACAGTTGTTCCGAAAATATGCAATGGTTATATGCCTGTATCATCATTGCTATCTTGGCCTAAGCTATATTTGGCCTAAGCTGCAAAACCACTGAGAGCACCTATTCCTGTGGCTGTCCTGTAACCCTTATCTGTGTTTCTGTACAGAAAAGGTTCCATTTTATGGTCACATAAAATTAACATAACTACTCAAAAGTAAGTCTCAGCTGCATATACTTTTCCCAGAGGATGTCAAGTTTTGGTCTCAAAAGCCATGAGTCTTCTAGCCTGCAACAAACACTACGAAGTTCACTATTTTCACCAGTTCAAGAGAAAAGAAGAAAGAGAGAGAAAAAAAACCCCAAAAATCAAGGAATAAAGAATTGTGTATAGATAACAAATTCTTGAAGGAAAGCAGATAGGTTTGACACTGTTCCATTTGCAAACAGTGAGCTATGTTGAAATGAATGTCTATAAGATATGTGGTTTGGGTTTGTTTGTTTTGTTGTTGTTTGTTTTTGTTTTGTTGGGGTTTTTTTGTGTGCTTGTTTTGTGTTTTTTTTTATATTTTATTTTCTTTTAAGCACATTTGAATATAATTTCCCTATATGTTTATGCCTGCAGCTGTGTGTAATATATTCTTCAGGTCTTCTGGTTCAGTAAATCCTAAAGAAACAACAGTTCATTATTCTAACCTAATACTTTGTTCCAGTTTTGGCTTGGATAGAGTTAATTTTCTTCTTAGTAGGTAGTATGAGGCTATGGTTTGTATTTGTGCTGGAGACAGTGTTGATAATACAGGGATGTTTTTGTTATTGCTGAGCAGCACTTATACAGTGCTAAGGCCTTTTCTGCTTCTCACCCTATCCCATCAGTGAGTAGGTTGAAGATGCACAAGAAGATTGGAGGGGACGCAGCTGGGACAGCTGATCTCAACTGACCAAAGAGATATCCATACCATATGACATCATTGTCAGCATAAATCTGGAGAAAGTAGAAGGAAGGAGCGGACTTTTGGAGCTATGGCATCTGTCTTCCCAAGTTATCATTACACGTGGTGGAGCCCTGCCTTCCTGAGGATGGCTGAACACCTGCCTGACAATGGGAAGTAGTAAATTAAGTCTTTGTTTTACTTTGCTTTGATTATGCGGCTTTTATTTTAACTCTTAGCACTGTCTTTATCTCAATTCATGAGTTTTCTTACTTTCACCTGTCAAATTCTCTCCCCCATCCCACTGAGGTGGAATGAACAAGCAGTGTGGTACTTACTTAGATGCCTGCTGGGGCTAAACTACAACAACTCTAATAACTTTATTTTAAATACACAAACAGGAACAGAATGAACAAGATTTTGAACTTAGTGTAGTGAAGTCCAATAAAGACAAAAGTTGAAAGCTTTAAATACAGTATATTAACACAGAAATATGAAAATACTTGAAAATCTCAACAACTCTACTTTAAACACTTTCATCAAAATAAGATTGCAAAGATATGTTAAGTCTTTTGAAAATTAAATTATTTTCTGAGGAAATAAGAACTAAATCAAAACAAATAATGAAAACGACCCAGAAAATACATTTTCTTCCTTAATAGTCTTCTGGGGTTTTTTAGGGAAATGTATGGGTTATTTTTTTTCCCTTTAATTCTATTTTTAATGAAAGCCAAAATATTATTTATAGAAACTTCTAGTTTCTCTTCTATAAATTTAGTCTTACTCATAGTTCTATAAATGAATTTCAAACAGCTCTAGGAGAAAGGGATTTTCATGATTGCAAAACTTCAGTTTGCACAGTCCTGAGCATTCAGGTTTTATTTAAAAGCTCTCTGAATGTCTTCACTTCTATAGACACTAATCTTAGTACCTAAAAGAAGTACTTCATAGATACTCTCATCAGCTCGTAGGGAAAGACTACAAGATCTAAAACATGTGCTTAAACTCTGAAATCTATTTAATGCTGAAATGCTTGATTATTTAAAATATGATTTACAGAAAGTTAAATCACTGTAGTTTTAACACAGTGAAAATATTTTTATCTAATAATGGAATATGAAAACCTACATTTATCTTTGTTAATGTTTTCTCATTAAAGTTTGAAAATGTGCCTTTTGTTCTCCATTTCTTGTAAGAATTGCCAAGAGTAACTTTGCAGTAACTGTCGTGGGTTATGGGTTAAGTTCTAGGGCTTTGTAAGCCTTCTAGGATCATTTTCACCAGTAAATGGAATGATCATACACTTTTCTTTGTTCATAGACACATTTCAGACAAGGCTTCTCTTTGACATATTCCTAGACATAAAAGAATTTTTTTAAGGCTAATTTAACTAAAAAGCAAAGAAGCTGGCAAATTACAAACTAGGTAAGTAGGAAGTTGGCTAACAGACAGCACTCAGAAGGTTGTGATCAATGTTTTTTACTCAAACTGGTAGCCTATCACAAGAAGCGTCCCACAGGGTTTGATACTGGTCCCCATGCTGTTAAACATACTCATAAATTAACTGGCTAATGGAATTGGAAGCTTTCTTACTACATTTGTTAATGACACTAAAGTGTGTAGTGAGATGGACACCTCAGAAGAGAAAGTGATCTTAAAGAGAGACCTGGACAAGCTCTCGATATGGAGACAATATGGACAGTATGAATTTTAACAAAAACAAGTGCAAAGTCTTGCACTTAGGATGACATAACCAAAGATCCCAGTAGAGGCTAGGATATATGTGGCTGGGAAGCAGCAGGGACATGGAGGTCTCAGTGGACAACAAGTTGAATATTGGTCAGCAGTGCAGTGTTGCAGCAATAAAGGCAAATCAGATCCTGGGCTGATCTGTAGGGTCATTACCAGCAGATATAGACTTCATCCAACTCTACTCAATGCTAGTCAGGCTGCACCTCTAGCACTGTATTCAGCCTGGTCCCCACAATTCAAGAAGGATGTGGACAGACTGGAGAGAATCCAAAGGAAGGCCATGAAGAGAGTCAAAGGGCTGAAGAACTTGCCCAGTGAGAAAAGACTGAAGGAGTTAGCTCTTTTCTTCTTGAAGAAGAGAAGGCTCAGGGGAGAACCTCATCACAGTATGCTAGTATGTAAAAGGCACTTAAAAAGATGAAGAAGGCTCTCTCTTCACATGGAGCCACGCAGTGAGAAAAATCATTCACTGGAAAAACCTCTCCAGGGACATGGTGGAGTACCCATCTCTGGAGATTTTCAAGATGTGTTTGAACAAAATCCTGAATAATCTCATGTAGGCTCAGTTTCCCATATAAAGTTGAACCATATGATCTTTCAAGGTCCCTTCCAACCTGTTCTATTATTCTATTGAACAAATAAAAACCTGTGTGTCCGAAAATTACTCCTACTCTAAAAATATTTTAGAAGCTACAATATTTTTATGTCAAACCTTGGCAAGGTTCATTTTTTTTTTTTTTCTGTCAAATTGTCTCTGTATTAAGGAATAGTACCAAAGCTCTTTGAGGCAAGGCAAGGAGTTTTAAGGAAACAGGTTATGCTGCTGCCACACAGTCACTAAAACTGCTAAGCTACTTAGGATGGGATGGAAATTGAAATTTCATTGAATTATTTTGTAGAGTTGTAACAGTTTCAACAAGAAACCTAAACAGGATGATTTCTTAGGAAAAGTGTCAATACCCTAGTATTTCTCCAGAGTAAAAAACAAAAATCCAAAGGCAACAGAGACGTACCAAAAGAGATTGAATTTAAAAGGCAATATTTTGAGCCTAAAAATGATTATTCTGACAAAACTGATTCTCAGTTGTATTTGAAGTATTTCTCATTGCTCCAATGTGAAAATAAATATTTTAAAACCTAATTTTGTGAAATTACCTCAATATGGAATACATGGTCTCTCAGGAGCTTTAATACTTTCTTTATTAAAACTGTCAACTTAGAACAGAACAGATAATATAATACAAATGGTATCAGCTTTTAACATTGCTGTATCTTTGTCATGGAGGCAAGCACAAAAGAAACAGCAGCTGCTATCCAAAATGAGGAGTTATTGCAACCAAGGCTGCCTAGCACTCCTTCTGACTAAACACAGGTTCAGATGTCTGTCGGGAATTAACTACTACACAACTAATTTCTAACTTTAAGGAATGACAAACCAAAATGGGAAAACACTCACTCATCAAAGGGAAACCTCCCACACCAGAGTGCCCAAGATACCACTCAACCAAAGCGGGGGGTGAGAGGCTCACTCAATCCATGGAGACTCCCTAGATCCATGGAAGTATCCTTGGACGACTTGTCCAAGGGGAGGGTCCGACCGCCAGATCTGCTGCTCTGTGAAGAACCAACTCCTCTGGCTCTCAGGCAGGACCCCATTCATACCTTAGTCAAAGTTGTACTGTGGTCACTTTAATTGGCTGAGGAGACAAGCTGGGACGAAACACAGAAGAGCCCAAACCCACATGTTTGCTAAGGGGTCCAGACGCTGAGGCTCCAGTTAAGCACCGTGAGGTGCAGCTGAATTGTCAAGGCCTCAAATTGCTCTGGCCAAGGCACCAAACTGCTCAGCACCCCTGTGTGCTTTGCCTGTTTGTCTGTGGGGGAGGTTGCACCTGCCACAATCTTCTGCCCTTATAAGAGGATTTGTCATAGCCTGAGATTTCTTTTGGAGGGGGAGGAGTAGTGGGGAAGCTGTTTCTGTTTTGATTTTTACTTAAGATTACTCTGCTAATATTTCTACAGCATTTAAAAAAAAGAATTTTAAATCCAAAAAATTGTTGTCAATACTGTTGTCATTAAAGGGGACTATCTCATGTTAGCTAAACTAGGGAATATGTCTCTTCCTGAGCTCACAGCTTCTGTACAAGTACTCCCATATCTAACAGACTAGGTGTGGCAGGTACAGCCTCCCCCACAGACAAAACACATGGGCTGTGCTGAGCAGCTCGGCACCTCGGCCACAGCAGTTTGAGGCCTCGGCCATTCAGTTGCACCTTGTGGTGCTTAACTGGCACCTCAGCATCTGGACCCCTTAGCAAACAGGCTCGGGGTGTGCACTTTTCTGTGTTTTGTCCGGGCCTGTCCCTCAGCCAATTAAAGTGACCACAGTGCACCTTCGACTTGGGTATAAATGGGATCCTGCCTAAGAGTCAGGGGAGTTGGTTCTTCGCAGAGCAGCAGGCCTGGCAGTCGGACCCTCCCCTTGGACACGCCATCCAAGGATACTTCCACGGATTGAGAGAGTCTCCGTGGATTGAGTGAGCCTCACCCCTCCTTTGGTTGAGTGGTGTATTGGGCACTCTGGTGTGAGAGGTTTCCCCTTTTATGAGTGAGGGTTTGCCCATTTTGGTTTGTCATTCCTTAAACTTAGGAATCAGTTGTGTAGTAGTTATTTCCCAACAGACATCCAAACAACCTGTTATTTAGTCAAAAGGAGTGCTGGCAACCCTGGTTGCAATAAACCCCATTTTTGGATAGTGGCTGCTGTTTCTTTTGTGGGTGCCTCCATGACACTAGGAGACTGCAAAAAAGGGCAAATGCAAATCTGGTATGTATGTGACATCAAGTCCAGTTTATTTCACTCAGTGTGGCTAGAAAACTGTTAGGACATTTCTTTGATTTCAGAAAACAGATGTTTATTCACTGTGTTGATTCAAGGACAATGCTGACCTTAATCTTCTGTGCCCTTTGGACCAGGCTTACATGACGCCACAACATATTGACTGTTCTAGCTTATGCAGGATGGCAACTTGCCCCATCATCCATGTTTCCTAGGAGTTATGACATGCCCAGCCTCAAGGATGAAGCTCAGGAGAGGAGGAAGATGTGACTTCCTTGGCAAGACGCCCAGGGATTTAGCTCTGATTATAAGAAATTAGAGAGACCAGTCATTTCCCAGGTTTCAAAGTGCAGAGGCAAACTAATTTCTTCCACCAAGCACTTCAGCTAGTGCAACTTAATATAGTAAAGGGGTTAGGTGAAAAATCAAAGGATTTAAGAAAATAGAAGCCTCTTGCCTCTTCTTCTGAGAAGAAAAAAACAGGGATGGGTAAGAAAGGGAGCTATTTTCCTTTTTAAAATGTGCCTGAATAATACTGAGAGATAAAAGGAGAAAAGGAGACTATACACATATCTGCGTTCTAAATCTATATGAAGGGCACAGCCCCTTACATTATGTCATCCCATTGGAATTTTAAGTTTTTAATGAAAAGAATGATCATTGTTTTGCAACCAATTTTAAAAAATAAGTTCTAAGATGCTTGACCTACACAGAGACTTTGTGCAACATCATTTCACTGGTTAGTCAAGTCTGCATTCACAAAACAGTACAGAAACTGAAAAGACACCTTCTCTAAGTGTCCCTTCCTTCCTAAAAATCAATCGACTGAAAAACATGTACCCAAAGATTTACCAAAAGGTCATGAAAAGAAGCGGTAACAGATTTGTTTCAAGTAGTATTGATCTTTCTTTTTTTTTTTTTCCTACAAATTTTAATTCTGTCTGATGTTAAGGCACCAGTGGTGGATTTTTTACTCACCCATTTTTCACTGCTTGCCATAGGAAATGTACCTTGTACTGTGGAATCAAATATTTCTCCCTTGACGATGCAATTTGTGTGATCCAGGCAGTTAGATTCATCACTCTGATGGTAAAATATTATAACGTGTCTTGATTGATATCTAGGAAATAAACATTCTCAGAAAAATGCAAGACTCTCGAAGCTGTTAATTTCAGCTAAGGCTTTATGTAGTCAAATGAAGCAATTAAACTTCAGTGAAGGGTCATAAAATCAACTGATGATGCTGTGAATTTTAGTGGTATTATTTGCAGGTGGCATGAACAATACGCTTTACATTGTTGGTAGTCTGGACAGAGTGAGTGAAAGATAAGGGAAGTTAGTATTTTTAAGATACAAATAATATAACTGAATGCAACTATTAATAGAATCGCACTAGGCTGAGAAAGTAAAGGATAAATATTAATTGTTTGGATAACTGTACTCGGCATGGCAATATCACTTACATCCAATAGCATCACAGTCTTGTAGTCTGGGCAGTGGGCTTTTCTATTAAGAAGAGTACTTGATATTTTCCATAAGACTCATTTAGTTGCTTTATATGCTTTCCAAACTTTAATGATTCAGACATCAAAATTTGCCCATTTGATATCTGTATGAGGTCAATTGTTTTCAACCATTTTTCAAAAATAAGGCCAGTGAGCAAGTTCCAAAAATGTTCTGCTAGCATTCCTACGATGACAGTTTTTGCGTGTTCTGGGTTCAGCCAGGATAGGGTTAATTTTCACCAGGAGCTGGGAGTGAGCCACAGCCAGGATAGACAGCTAAGCCAGGCAATGGATTACTCAATGCCATACTGATGCCATGCCTACTATATAAGGGCAGGGGGTGGGGCTGGCAAAGGGTTGGCTCTGGCATGGTGATCAGGATAGGCTCTGACATGGCATGGTTCGAGCAGATTAGTTCTATATCTCTCACTTTGTGTATTGCTTCGTTACTACTACTTTTGTTACTGTTTCTTCTCCTTTTGCATTGTTCTGTTAAATTCTCCTTATTTCAACCCACAGGGTTTGGTCTTTTCCTCCCTATTTCCCCTTCCCATGTAGGGAAAGTGAGTGAGCGGCCACATGATGCTCAGTTCCTGTCTGGGTCTAAACCACAATAGTGCGTAATATTAAATTCTGTGAATAGGTACAGTACTTACAACTTTTACTTATACACATTGCAGGATTAGTATGTTGTTCAGCCAGCATCTTGGACAGTTATCCCATTAGGTACTAATTACATGATGCAAAATTCCCTTGACTTGAAAAAAGACTTGCGTGATTGAAATCAATGAGACTTTCCTTGACAGCAATGATACACCACCAGAATGTTCCACATTCACATGGGTCAGAGACACAGGGCAATCTGCTTAGCTCCTAGCTGTGTAGCTCTCACATTATTACTATGGAGACTAGCTTCCTAACAGAACATATCTATATAAACCAAATTTGTATCCTTCTTTCAAAATAAACAAGCCAAATGAACACTCCCCCCTCCCTCAATTTTTCTTTAGGATCATGTAATAATTATTAAATGATAAATTTGAATAATTTTGACAGTGAGAATATATTTTATATTTCCAAAGTAGATGAAGGTATATGTAGGCCAAATCATCTGAAATCAGTTGACACTGACAAACTAGAAGAGACCTGAAATGAACAAAGATAAATGGTTTATGCACTTCATAATGAAAATTTTGAAATTTAAATTAATTGTTAAATAGAGGGAAAATCCATAATGTTAACTGCATTTAACTCATTAAATTTAGGAAAGTGCCATGCAATAAGTCATTCTGATAGTACTTATGCATTAGTGGTAAGTATTGTCAACAGTATAGCAAACATAAATAGATACTTCCAGATGTCTTTTAAAACTAGTACATTGACCTGTTGAGCAGTATATAAAAAAAAAATTAAATCAACTTTTTTTTATGTATTTGGTTAGCTTTGGCTGTCACTTTGTTTTTCTAAGTTATACTAGATATTATTTTGACTAGATTAACAAATATATAATATACATAATAAGTTATTTAATGTAATAATTATATGTGATCATACACATTTGCATAATTTCAAAATATTTTGTGGTGAATTTCTTCCTGAATTAGGAAAACACAGGTACAAATACATACTACGGTTTAAGACAGTCTCATCAGAGGAATATTAAAAAAAAAAAAAATCCTGTTGAGTTCTGCTTCTAAGTACCTAATTGCATTCAACCAAAAATGAGAGTGGAGTATATGACAAAAGTTGATGTATTGTATGTGCACAATAAAATAATTCTCACTTTAGCTTTGCAACAAAACATAATTCAGCAAAAATCACAACGTGCCATAGGCATTGATTGATGTTAACATTGTACAATGCCGTACGTGACAAGCAGTCGAAGGAATCCCTTCTCTTAAACAACTTGTTGGCAGGCTTGCTGATGCAACATTTTGGCTTCCTGGAAGTTTAGAAAAGGATGAAAAATAATTTAAAAAGACAAGCTTCCTTTTTTTTTGGTTTGGTTTGTTTTTTTTTGTTAAAAATCACAATCTATCGGGAACAAAGACATAATTAGAGCAGTTTCACCACCCAACACTTAGGTGCTACCTACTGAAGATTTCTAACAAGAAATAGGCTTTACAAATCAGAATGTAGCAAGAATTCTCAAAGAAAAAAAGAAAGAAAAAGAATTAAAGAGACAGAAAAGAAAAAAAAAATAAGAAAGAAAGAATTAGGTCACTAGTGCTTTAATCATGAAAAGGCACACTGCAATATAACTTCTCCACATGAAAAATTTCTCATCTGACTTTATTCCAGACTTTAATAGCCAGTTGAGAGAAAACATTAAATGAAGGAAAGCTTTTTCAATAGACTATAAAAGCAATTGAACTTTTAATTCTGCCCCATCTTTTCTGAACAACAACAGTATCCAGTTGATAAAGAATTCCTATAGAAAACCTACTCGATTATGTATGATCTCTTGGAGTGAAGTCACAAAAGCAGTCTTCATGCAGTGTATCTTAACCCATCTTTTTGTTAGCTGACCCACTGTTTCACAGTGGGGAACAGCATTTTCTGCAACAATAAGTAAATCCATCTTCATATCTTTTCTGATTGATGTCAGTTTGATTTTGAAGCATATGTCTTTCCTTATAATTTAAGAACTCAAGAATGTTGCCTAATTTATTATTATTTATTATTTATTATTCACATTTGTTAGATTAATTAAAACAAAACATCAGAATATTTAATTGGGATGTATAATTATTTTGTTAGCTCTCAATATTTCTTTCTACCTATCCTATGTAGCGTTTGAATGAACAAGCATTTTCTACTTTTTCACGTACATTTCACGTATTTCCAAAATGCTACCATATCTAAACAAGGAATAGCTTAGTTTTGAGTTGAAGCTATGGATTTGTATTTTTTATTTCTTTTTTTTTAATTGATCTTCATCTGTTTCAGGCAACTTAATTTTCTCTTGGCTTGTTTGGAATTTTTATATACATATTTTTAACAGATAGGTTCAATTATTTGGCTGAAATTAAAATAACTCTTTTGTCTTCACACCCTTGAAACTGAGTATCATTTGAATCTAACATTCTGAGATCTGTTTATGTTCTATTTAATTCAGTGGTTTCTGAATGCAGAACTGTCCTCTATGCCTTTAGGAAGGACCTTGAAACATAATTCCTCCTTTAATTCTTCTACTTGCATGACTCACATTTTAGGAAAGCAAAACTTAACCCATTCTAACATTCCTTATCATGGTCAGCAAGAATTACTATGATCTCTTTACATTTCAATGCAATAACCATTAAGGTCACTAGCTCTTAATGAAAGTTTATGAAGGGTGAAGCCTTTCTTAATTACCTGATTTTTCATTTAAGATACTCAAAGCCATTCAAAGGCATTTCACCATTTGTTTACCTCATTCACTGCTCCTTAATATGCTAACTTCTACAAGGTTGATTAATCATCCTTCCCATCCAACAGGGAATGCTACCTACAATAAAAGTTCCTTAGATTGTCATCTGATGGTATATTATATGCACTGTAATAATGCTCTCAAAACATGCCTACCAAACCGAAGGCAAACTTTGACAAGAAAAGCACCATTGACATGGTCAACACTTCAAGGTGTTGTCTTGGATCCAAGTCCCAGTTCTGTATGTTATCCCCTTTGTAGCCATTTTAAGTTTCTTTATTCTCAACCAAATTTTTTAACAATTTCCCTTTCTCCATTAAGTGTTAGATGGATATCATGTCTGAACTTTAAAAGCAAGATTGGTTTTAGTTATCAAACAGCAAAATACCTTTACAACTACCACATACATATAACCATATATATGTTGTTATATACAACACTGAGTATGCATGCATACAGAGAGAGAGAGAACATTCTGTGACCCCAGCAAGTTTTGTGGTCTAGGAGCTGATAAGATAAATGCAAAAAGCTGCCAGCCCAAATTCAAGCAAGTTTCATACTTCTAAACTGAATGTCTTCTCATTAATCACGTTATAGACATGATCTGATGGTAACATTTATCCTGAATAGAAAACTGTAATAATCATAAAGCTTTGTATTTCAGCATGGTCATTGTGAGTTTATGTGTATCAGTTTCTTTTTTTTTTTTTTTTTTTTTTTTTTTTTTTTGGTGTAAACACTGACATAGCAATTTTAAAAATACTGTTTCTTAAATAGGAAGCATGAGTGAAAACAGCTGAGTACTGACTCATTAAGCATAAATAAGAAAAGCAACTATTATAGCACAAATTGGTTGCACAGCTTGCATGTAGGAGCCACCCATATTTGGCATCCTTGGAAACGAATCACGGAATCACAGCATCACAGAATGTCTTTGGTTGGAAGAGACCTTCAAGATCACCCAGTCCAACCTTTGACCAAACACTGCAAGCTAACCACTAAACCATGTCCCTAAGCACCAGGTCCACACACCATTTAAATACCTCCAGGAATGGTGACTCCACCACTGCCCTGGGCAAGCTATTCTAATATTTAATAACCCTTTCAGTAAAAAAAATGTTTCCTAATGTCCAGTCTAAACCTCCCCTGGCACAGCTTGCATCCATGACCTCTGGTCCTGTAACTCGCCACCAGGGAGAAGAGGCTGTCCCCTTCCTCGCTCCAACCCCCTTTCAGATAGTTGTAGAAAGCGATAAGGTCTCCCCTCAGCCTCCTCTTCTCCAGACTAAACAACCCTAGCTCCCTCAGCCACTCCTCATAGGACTTGTGCTCTAGGCCCTTCACAAGCTTCGTTGCCCTTCTCTGGACAAGCTCCAGCACTTCTATGTCCTCCTTATAGCAAGGGACCCAAAATTGAACACAATATTCAAGGTGCGGCCCCACCAGTGCCGAATACAGGAGGACAATCACCTCTCTATTCCTGCTGGCCACACTTTCTGATACAAGCCAGGATGCCATTGGCTTTCTTGGCCACCTGTGCACACTGCTGACTCATATTTAGTTGACTATCAGTCAACACCACCAGGGCCTTTTCCAACTTGCAGCTTTCCAACCTCACATCCCCAAGTCTATAGCTTACCATGGGGTTGTTATGACCCAACTGCAGGACCTGACACTTGAACTTGTTCAATCTCACACAATTAACCTTGGCCCAATGACCTAACTTGTCTAGATCCCACTGTAAAGCCTCCCTACCCTCTAGCAGATCAACACACCCACCCAATTTGATGTCTTCTGCATATTTACTGAGGATGTATTCAATGCTTTCATCCAGATCATTAATAAAAATACTAAAGAGAACAGGCCCCAGTACCGAGCCTTGCGGAATGCCACTTGTGACTGGACACCAGCCGGATTTAGCTTCATTCACTACCACTCTTTTGGCCTAGCCATCCAGCCAGTTTTTTATCCAGCGCAGGGTGTATTTGTCCAAGCCTTGCACCATAAGCTTCTGAAGGAAAATACTGTGGGAGACAGTGTCAAAAGTTTTACTAAAGTCCAGATAGACAATGTCCACAGCTCTTCCCTCATCCACCAGGCTGGTTACCTTGTAGAAGGAGATCATGTTAGTCATGCAGGACCTACCTTTTGTAAACCCATGCTGACTGGGCCTGATCACCTGGTTCTCTTGTATGTACTGTGTGATGGCAGTCCATAACTTTCCCTGGCACCAAGGTCAGACTGACAGGCCTGTAGTTCCCAGGGTCATCCTTTCCGCCCTTCTTATAGATGGGCGTCACATTTGCCAGTTTTCAGTCATCTGGGACCTCCCTGGTTAGTCAGGACTGTTGATAAATAATGGAGAGCAGCTTGGTGAGCACTTCTGCCAGCTCCTTCAGTACCCTTGGGTGAAGGAGATATAAAACTTATGTTCAGATATATTTGAAGACATTGTAGAAGAGGAATAAAGTGGTTTTTGAATGACATAGGAACAACCTGAATATCAGGAATCAGGAACCTGATGCAAAGAAAATAAAAATACAATGGATACTTGTTTTTGCATATAACTGAATCTGCTTTATATCAAGAGGATTTATATTTTTCTAATAAATAGTTTCTGTTTGTTCCTGGTATTTATCACTGAGTAAACCTGTAGTGATTACATGGTGAAACTCTAAGCTAGAAGAAAAATGTCATTAGCATTATACTCAAACTCTAGCATTTGGTAAAGATAAGGATAAATAAGGCATTTCTGTAGTAGTTCAAACTTTCAAAACTAAACATTAGACATCTCTAAACATACTAAGAAACACATAGAAAAAGAAAATTTGCACTACATTCAAAGGTGGTGACAGTATTCTGATCTTACTTACAACAGAAGGTAAGAATAGCAGATTCTTTGCACATATGAAGATTGTGCAAAGTCTTAATTTCCCCCATGATCCAGTTGTCAACAATAGCATGATGATGTGTTTGGCCTTTTGAACAATTGCTTTAACCATGAGATGATGCAGGTATAGGGCTATCAGTATGAATGCTTTAACTAGATTGCAATTATTGTAGAGCTGTCTTTTTTTTTCATTAAATCAAACCTTTTTTTCTCACCCACCTGCCCCTGCACCCCCCCACCCCGCCTTGTTATGTGACTAAACAACTCCCATGAAATTAAATAAATGTTCTTTGCAAGGTGGCCCCTTGAGACACCCAACATGTAATTTAGTAAATGTTACAACTTATCACTTTCAAGTCAAAACACGGACAAAAAAATACTAACAATAAAAATGAGTTTTAAAAGGTAACAAAATAGAAACCTTGATGTGAGTGAATGTTCTGGTTACCATGGAAACATGTGGAACATCAGCTCAGAAAACTAGGTTCCTTTTTTTTTTCTTATTATTAGTCAGACCACAAGACATAAAATCTTTGTTTGACATCCCTACCCAGCTCTTACGGAATCTGCATAAAGAAGAGCAGTTAAAACACTTAGGTGAAACAACATCCGTTCCCTTCAAGCTAACTTACCAGTCTTTGATTTGACCTATTTGTGAACAAATCAAAACATTCACAAGTCACATATATGAGCTTGCTAACATCACAAAGCTGTATGTGCCTTGGGAAAAGAAAGAAATATAAGGATTTAGATATTTATCTCAAGATGATTTTATGAAGAACCTCATGTCTGTCACCCTGCTCAATGACAGCTGCTAAAACCACTTACAGCACTTAGGATCTAACCTTATTAGTAGTAGAGTGTATTTAGATGTACCCTGCATGTCCTAGGTACTAGAAGAAGTTTGAATACAAATATCTCATGAGTTAAGTATATTAGGCATGAAATAATAGCAGCAAATAATCAGTTAGGAAAACTCTTATTGAACCTGATTTGTTTAGGTATTTTTGAAGATCCAAGCAAGTTTAAAATGCCCTGGAATACAGGAGAGTTCCAAACACTTTTCCTAAAAATTCCAGCAAAAATCCTCTTCTAAATATAGCTGCTATGGATAAAAAAGTAGAAAGTCTTATTTATGTAATAAAAACTTCTGTGTGATTTCAACTAGAGGGACAATTGTAAACTTTCTTCTTTGGCTTCTGCACTCTTGTCCTTGTAAATTAATGTCTTCTCACTTAGAAGTTACTTTTAATTACCAAGAAATAATCTATTCTTTCCAGAAGACCACAATGAAGATTTTTTTGCTTCATTTGTTTTAGCTAAGTATTGTATATACAAATATTTCTACCCTCATTTCTGTCTCAATTTCTTATTTTTCATTTCTCAACAGTGATCTCTAGGAGGAAGAATTTCTTTAATTGTTGTCCTAAAATGGATTTGAAGAAATTCTCCATGATTGAAAACTATCCTAGCTGATAAAAAGGCAAAAGCATATTAGTAGAACCATTTTATTTTTCATAACAAGTGGTCATTTGTTCTGCCATTTATGCATGGAGCTCCATAGACATTATGTGTATGTATCCCCAAACATATTCTTGAAGAGTTTTTGATTGCTTTTGATAGTTAAGTTTGTTTTGTTGTTTGGGAAGGGAGAGTGTTAGGGATTTTGTTGCTGATATGTACTATATGGCTGTATTTTTGATCTTTGTCTTTTTTTTTGTTCAACTGATACATATCATAGAAAAGTGAAATAATACGTAGTGGAATGACTGGTTGATGAAAAGTTGGTATATCAAAAGTAGGAATAACTGATCGTGTCGTCTACTAAAGTAAGGTCACCAGTGGAATACACTGGAGATTTCACCGGTGAAACACACTGGAGATTTGTGGTGGGATCAATATTGTTTAATGTATTCACAAACGACCTGGAAAGGGAAGTGATCAGAAAGCTAACTGATAATCTAAATAGTGGTTAGAATAAGGATAGATTGTGAAGAAGTATAGAAATACTACAAATGTTTGAGAGATTGGGGAATCAAAGTGTAGGTGAAATTCAATAAGGACAAATCAAATACCACACATAAGGAAGAATAATCTTCATTTCATGTATAAAATTACGGCATCAGAGCTGACGCTGCTCAGGAACAAAATCTTAGAGTCACGATTAGACAGATTGTCTCAGTTCTTGATAACAGTGAAAAATCCAGTGAAATATTGGGAATTATAAGGAAAGAAACAGAAAATAAAACAGAAATAACAGTTAATTCAGTGCAGAAATTCTTAATAACAATAACAGAGTTTAAAACTATTAGAACAGCTTTTGTACAATAAACAGATGAATAACCTAAGTCTCTTGAGCATTGGTGACTACTGAGGAGGAAATATGACAAATGTAAAAAGATATAAAAAATCAAAAAGAATATAGAAAAACAGAATGGGGATCAGTGTCCTCAATTTTTTTTCCCATAAAAGGTAGGGGATGTCAAATAGAAATATCTACAGCTGGGTTCCAAAAACCAAATACTTACCCTCTTTTTTTTAAAAAAAAAACACAACCAAACAACAACAAACCCAAAACAAAACAAAAACAACAAACAAAAACTCAAAAAAACACAACAAATAAATATTTTGTCACACAATAGAAATAAACCTGTGAGACTTACTGCTGAAAGACTTTGTGGATAGACAATATTTCTAAGCATTGAATAGAAAACTGAGAAAAATTGACCCAAAAAATTAATTTGTCTTATAAAAAAGAAATCACCTGTAGCTCAGAAAAAGTCCCTGCAATAGTTTGAGGACAGGTTAGTAATGTGCAATAGCTTGAGTATGAGAAAAATAATACGTATGTTTACCTTGTTGTTACAGCCTCTATACTATCTTTAAGATCATCCTTGATGATCAGGCAGGATACCTAAAATCTTAATACAATCATTCCTGCATTCTTAGTATTTAAGGACAAATAGAAAACTAATGTGTTCCATAGATATTTTGAAACAATCCACATTAAAAAGGTGAGCAAACCAAAGAATCATAGAATTGTCAGGGTTGGAAGGGACCTTAAAGATCATCTAGTTCCAAACCATCTGCCATGGGCAGGGACACCTCCCACTAGATCAGGTTGCTCAGAGGTTCGTCCAACCTGGCCTTAAAAAATTCCAGGGATGGGGCTTCCACCACCTCTCTGGGCAACTTGTTCCAGTGACTCGCCACCCTCATGGTGAAGAACTTATTTCTAATGTCCAATCTAAATCTACTCTCCTCTAGTTTAAATCCATTCCCCCTAGTCCTATCACTACCCAACATCCTCAAAAGTCCCTCACCAGCTTTCTTGTAGGTCCACTTCAGATACTAGAAGGCCACAATAAGGTCTTCTTGCAGCCTTCTCTTCTCCAGACTGAATAACTCCAATTCTCTCAGCCTGTATTCATAGCAGAGGTGCTCCAGCCCTCTGA
>VWZK01000942.1:0-48430 GCA_013396935.1 Baryphthengus martii | reverse complement strand
TTTTACTATCATATAATCAGATATATTTTGTAATGTCATTCAATTATTTGATTATTATAAAAAGTGGGATACACTAGATTTGCCTAGAGGAATTAAATGTTGGTATTGTCTTTTAATACAGGGCTAGTATGATTGATATCTCACCTGCTATCCTATTAAGGAAAATTCAAGAACAGTGTTGCAATTATAAAACTTTTATTTCCCTGAGCATCATTAAAAATATCAAATTTTGTTTCATTCTGTTATAATATATGTGAAAAAAGAAAAAAAAAAAAAAAGGAGTGCTAAAAAGAAGTAAAAACTACCCATCCCACCCTCAAAGGGGGCCTTTTCCTACTGTTAAGAAACAACTGTGAACCACTTCTTAGCATTCTTAGCTATAACTTCACATTGAGCACTATCTCTATGTGGTTAACTACTACGGGAAACTCTTTTTTCAGAGCTATTATCCTCTAGGATATCCTCTGATAGACATGCACACCCAATAGATTGTCAAGGGTTGCACTCTTCACTGAATGCAATAGGAGATATTGCTGTTTTAAACAGGAGCCAAAAGGAGGAACAGAACCTGTTATATTAGAGACAGTATTTACTGCAGATTTTATAGTTTAGGCAGAATCATCAAGGGAAGGATGCAAAAAGAGACTCCTAGAGGCAGGAAGTGACTCCTCCAAGGTCAGGTAGCAGACACATGCTTATATGGGTGTTTCATATACACAGACATCACGTCTCCAGATGTTTTGTAACATCTGGAGTCACATTATTCCTCTGTTCTATGTAAATTATGGTACAACATGTTTATTTGAAACTCTGGTTTACATATATGGAAATGAATGAGAATCTTGGACCAAGTAAATGCTAATAATGAGTACTGTTTAGCTCATTTTTTACTGACAACAAAATGAGTTTAACTTTTTTTATGTGTTTTATCACTACAATAAACCTAAAAGCCTTAAAAACCATGATAGAAAAGTGATATATTCTTCTTTACAGCTGAATTCTAATACATTTCTGAAGACCTTTTAAAGTGTTCATTTTAAAAGATCTATAAAAGTTTATTGGCATGTTTGTGTCCACTTATCTCGACAAGACCTATGCAAGCCATTGCTGATTTTCACTATAAATGTTTAGAAATCAGATTTAAAAAAATAAAAAGCTTTTTTTTTTTCTCCAAGAATAACAAAATTGGTCTATTTGGTGGTAATAAGTACTTTCTCTGGAAAGCAACCAACTGTCAAAACAAAATACTGTCTTTCACTGTAGATCAGAATTAGACTTTAGCTAGCCAAGATTTAAAAATTCATCTAAAAGAGATTATTTCAGTATAATACAACATCAGTTTTCTAATGAGCTCTTATTTGCTCATCTCATAACTGTATTATCCTGCTGGTATGCCTTAATGGACTCTTCAATTAATGACCACTTGTTATTTAGGATAGTCCAGGGGGCATCACTAAACACAGTAGACCCAAACAAAACAGACAGAAACATATTGAATCTCAGCAGCAGGGAGAGAGTCTCAAGCTCCTGTACTATGTTGCATGTTATTAGACTGTGCAAAGTTTCCTATTAGGCAACATAAATCCCTAGAAGAATATATTGTAGAGAAAAAAATCCTATTCCCATTTTTCCTTTTGTTTTTTTTTGACTTGAGACTTCTATTTTTTAAACAGCCTCTGTTTTAATCCTTTCTATATAATCTGGCAGATAATGCTTTCGTGTCATGGTAGATATGGATAAAGCTTACTGAGCGAAACAAGTCACATTTTAATTGGAAACCTCTTCCAAATATGGAACATAAAAATGCAGCTGATCATCCTTAAATTACTTCAGAAGATGGAGAGACAATGGGGCTTACTGAGGACTAGAATATCTGGAATCAGGATCATCAGATATTGTGTTTTGGGAATTACTATACCTACCAGATGATTTCTGAAAGAAAATAAAATCCTTGTCATACTTGTAAGACAATTACTGTTATTTCTATAATATCAGGAAGTATTCTGTCAGCTTTTGATCAGTCAATGTCTTCATAAGAATAGATAAAAGCTTCCAAATTTCACATATAAAATGCAAAATTCCTGAAGTTGGAGGTAATGTGAAACAAGAAACACAGGAAATTCTGTAATCCCAAATTTGATATTAACATTTAGAATAACCATTGGGTTAAAGCAAATGAGAAGGAAATGCTTTTTCTAACATAGATAGATGATTGATAATGTCTCTGCCTTCTACTTTAAAAATAATCAACAGTTGGAGGATTTTATCTTAGCTTTATCTCCAAAGAACATTCTGCTTCCAAATCCTCAAATTCCGATTAGTTTCCACACATTTACCATTAGCACGGGTGAAGCCCTGTGAAAGGGTAAGTGAAAAGGTGTCACATTCTATCCAAGATTCATCAAAATATGCAGATGAAATTCCTTCTTCTGCCTTTGGACATGAACAAAGTTTAAATGTAAAATTTATAACAACTGTTCTATCCCAGGAAGAGACAATAGCTATCTAAACATATTTATGACATTAATGGGCATCAAAAATCATAAATGAAGTAGTGAGTAAATGAGTTACGCAGAACCTGAAGTTAGCGTAATCTACTCCTATTTTGCCCTGTTATGCATACAATTATCTGCCTACTGCAATTAGTTGATGTATTGTCTAATATGTATTATTATGTTTACAGAGTTGCTATAGCTTGGATAATAAAGACAAAAATGAAATCTACTCCATGAATTTTGCAGATAATTTGGATTATAAGGCTAAAAAATGTCACAGCAAAACTGCTATCATTGAAGCATGATAGCCTCCTGTTTTTGGCAACAGAGTCAAAACTTACATGGTAAAATACTGCTAAGACTAGACAGATATTCCATCTGGAGAGTAACAGAGCTATTAAGGATTTGAGGACAGCATGGCTCTATGATATATCTGTATATGGCTCAGAAGATTATTTATAATTTTCATTTCCTTCCTTTCACCTGAAAACACTCTGTGAGTTTAAATTAACATGTTTGTGTTTTCATTACGGCTGATGGTAAGTTTAATAAAAAGGCTTGAATTTTTGCGCTTATGTAAATGTGCACTCCAACACATTTGATTAAGAATCTGACAAGGTACCATGCAAAATATTCAAATTAGTATTTATCAGACATTTCCTAGTGAGTTGTGTGCAACTGCTTCAGAATAAGTTTCATAGAATCATAGGATGCTTTGGGTTGGAAGGGACCTTAAAGATCATAAAGTTCTAAGTCCTTTGCCATGGACAGGGACACCTCCCAGTAGACCAGGTTGCTGAAAGCCCCATCCAGTCTGACCTTGAACACTTCCAGGGAGGAGGCATCCACAACTTGTCCGGGCAACTTTTTCCAGTGTCTCACCACACTTCTTATATTTAATCTAAATCTACCTTTTTTTTTTTTTTTTTTTTTTTTCAGTTTAAAACCACTATCCCTCGTTCTATCACTACACTACCTGATAAAGAGTACCTCCCCATCATTCCTGTAGGCCTCCATTAAGTACTGTAAGGCCTCCCTTCAGGTCTCCCTGGAGTCGTCTTTTCTTCAGGTTGAACAACTCCATCTCTCTCAGCCTGTCCTCACAGGAGAGGTGCCACAGCCCTCTGATCATTTTTGTGGCTCTCCTCAGGTCCATGTCTTCCTTATGTTGGGTGACCTGGAGCTGAACACAGTACTCTTGGTGAAGTCCCACAAGAGAGCAGCAGAGGATTAAAATCACCTGCCTTGACCTACTGGACACACTTGATGCAGCAACCCAGGATGTCATTGGCTTTCTGGGTTGTGAGTGCACGTTGCTGGCTCATAATCAGTTTTTCGTCCACCAGTACCTCCAGGTCCTTGTCTGCAGGGCTGTTCTCAATCCACTCATTGTCCAGCTTGTATTTTTGCTTAGGATTGTCCTGACACAGGTGCAGTGCAGGACCTTGCACTTGGCCTTGTTGAACTTCATGAGGTTTGCATGGGCCCACCTCTCAAGTGTATCAAGATCCCTCTGGATGGAGTCTCATCCTTCTAGTGTGTTGATCATACCACACAGCTTGGTTTTGTCAGCAAACTTGCTGGGGGTGCACTCAATTCCACTGTCTACGTTACCAACAAAGATGTTAAACAGCTCTGGCCCCAATACTTACATGAAAGAAGCAGCTACAAAAACCTGAAATTTTAGTCATTTAGATTCTGAAGGGCACAGAATGCAGTGAAATTATAAGAAAAACAAAAACCACAAGAAAACAACAATAAAGAAAACATCTTTTTCAAGGAAGTAACGTTAAAGTTGTTTTAATTATTAAGTTTTGATACAACACTATCTTCTATTTGTTGGTTTTTTATCAGAGCAGTGTCAGCAGCTTTCTTCTAGCTTTTCTTCTTTTCCGTAAAACATTGATACAATAAACTGTATTTCAAGCATTTATAGAAGCATATNTCATTTAGATTCTGAAGGGCACAGAATGCAGTGAAATTATAAGAAAAACAAAAACCACAAGAAAACAACAATAAAGAAAACATCTTTTTCAAGGAAGTAACATTAAAGTTGTTTTAATTATTAAGTTTTGATACAACACTATCTTCTATTTGTTGGTTTTTTATCAGAGCAGTGTCAGCAGCTTTCTTCTAGCTTTTCTTCTTTTCCGTAAAACATTGATACAATAAACTGTATTTCAAGCATTTATAGAAGCATATATATATATATATCCTGTATACATATTTATTTGTTTTTGCTCAGAAGAAATGTTTATTATAAACCAGAAGGAAGATATATTGCTTGCAAAAAAAAATCATGGCTAGATTTTCAGTCCTAGGACTATACTTAATAACTTTGCAAATCTTCCTGTCAACCATTCTGCACCCCTAAAATATGCTGTATGCAAACAGATACTGAAACAGTCCATATGTATACCTCTGACGGAATCTCCTTTCAGCACTCTGTAAAGTAGCAGCAAAGATCATTGATTAATGTAACACTGGAATGGATGGTTGAATTAAAACTGCAAGCAGCTTAAGTACAATTATGTTCCCTTTAGTGTAAAACTTAACTGATGGACCCACATTCAACATTGCTTTCTCTCTCAAACCTCAGTTAAAATGTGAGAGATGCTTCACTCATTTCTTTACATACACACGAGGCCTCAAATTTGCCCTGAAATCTTGATGGGCAGATGTCCATACATACGCAATCCATCAATGAAGTCTATCAGCTTCCGTTAATAAATGGTGCTTCTTGAAGGATCAGCACTTAGGTGTTTCAAGTACTTAAAAAAAATATATATTAACATATTCTATATACAGCTCAGTGAAATTACTTCCCATTTTTCTTGATATCTTTGAAAATTAACCATCCTGTTTGGAGATGACACTGTTGGCCCTTAGGGTTAACATTTCAAAGCTGTCATTAGTATAGGTTTTTGCGTTTGTACTGCTTTCTCAGGATTTGTATTTGCTGAGCTATGAGTTGCTGTATGCTATACTAAACACCAGACATGATGAGAAAACGTCCAATAGAAACTGCTGTTCAGTTCTGACGGATATTAAAATTTGATACAATCTCAGTATGAAGTTTGCTTAATCAAATGTCAGGAACATCTTAAATCTATCAATAAAGGCCTTAATTCACCCCGGGGGCAAAATCAACATGGAAGGCAAAAATTCCAAACAAGAAAAGAGCCTTTAAGAGTTGCATTTGTAGTGCCATCTGCTTTGAGTTAATTGTTCTCAACAGGCTACTCAGCTGCCATTTAGTCTCTGTATTACTTATTAAAGAAGTGAACACACAGAAATATGTCAGGAGCATTAGCAAAATCCTGATACAGTGACAACACAGCGTTACTGATCTGCTTATACTCAACTAATTTAAATTTGTTTTCTTCTTTATGAGTGAAATAGCAATCTTTGTGCATGTACAGAAACCAATTAATAAACCTGATGCTTGTGCAATCTTGACAGGCAGACATATATAAAAGAATATATGGTAACACTTTTGGTAACTCACAAGTGTTGTGAGTTGTATTCATCTTTAAAACAGCTTTGTTCCGTGGTTTGAAGCACTCTTCAAAATTTCTTATACAACTATGCACTATATAAAAGAGACACTTAAAATGTTGGGAAATTACAGTTTGTCCTTGGATCTAGTAATTTGCTTTGTTATGAAGTGAATGGAACAGAAATCCCACCATTCTCATCAGTAGGTTATTGCAATGTGTCTGTCCTCAGAGCTGCAGCTTCAGTGCTACAGTCACAGTAATGGGGATAGCAGAGGGCAATGGATGGAAGGATCATAGAAAGCTGAGATGAAAAGGTGGCAGTTTTGGAGCTTTGACCTCCTTCAACACCAGTTTATAGGTGTTTGCCCCTTCTTTAGAAATAGTTTGTTGATGTGATCTTGGGAAACAATGAGCACACAAAGTGTTTTAGTTTGTTAAGAATTTAAATATCAAAAAAATGTCCTTGATCAAGTTCATAAAACAATAAGTATCCAATAAGAATGTTACATGTACTGTCTGGACAAACAGTTTGCATTCATCCCTCCATCCGTCTATGTACCTCAGGACTTTCTATAGTTTCCATTGAAACTGTTTTTATATATTGTTCCTAAAGTACTATGCTATGAAGAGATCATATTAATTAGTCCCTGCCACTGCATCACCTTTCCTCATCTGTTTTCCATTTTCCTTTTTATTTTTCCCTCTAAGATCCCTTCATTATATAAAAAAAAGTTAAATGAAGTATGTTTGAAAACACATGCTTTGGAAGAGCATCAAAAGATACTGGGGTGTAAAATAAGTCTGACCAAGGTGTAATGGTAACTTCTAAGGCTCTGCAGACTCCTTTTTACATTTTGTGACCTATGCTGCATCTTTATATGTAGATTTGAAATCCTACCACTTCATATAGGACTACTGTGAAAGACAGCAATCACTGACTACAAACACTGACTTCACAATTTTATTTTCAATTATTTAGCCTAGAAGAAAAGTATCTGAAGGATCAAGATCTGTTCTAACACTGTATCATTTGTCAAATTTCAGGTAGGTTCAAACATGAAATTGCTTAGCTGTTTACTGTGAAGCAGAGCTATTTTATTTACAGTCTAGGTATCAGAGAAATTAAATGTTTGATATGCAATGTCAGTTTTTAAAAAGGTCACAGGTCTGATCTCTGTACTTGTTTGTTACATTCAAAATCTTGTTAGGACTAGAAAGATGTTCACCATATATTTGGAGCTAGGAATTTACTGGCAGTCCATTTAACTAGAGTGTTACTCTAGTAATGCAAATTATGTAATTAATACAAATAAAAACCTCATTAATAACAGATTTACACCTGTTACACAATCCCTTTGACTCTTCATGGCATCTACCCTTTTTTTCGTGATACCGTGCTTGTTATCTCAAGCATCCCTAAGAGTTCTGGAGTCAACGGGCTCAGCTCTTGCCAAGAAGACCAAGGAAATATGGAAAACACGCCACCACCGTCCTGAGGTCTTTGGCAGGCTAAGTATGAAGTTTGGTGGAGTCAGGGAGAAGGCTTCCTCTTCTTTCCTGAGCTTTGCTTGAATTTATTTTATACATTTCTTTACCCCAGGCAGCTGCCTTCTAGCTATTCCCAGCTGAGTGTAAGCACATCCCCACAGCTTCCCCAGGCTCAGCCTCCTGAAGTCTCGATTGTTGGGCAATGGCCCCCTGGGTTTGCCAGACCCTCTCAAGGAGGCACTGGCAGAGCTCAAGTTCCAGTAGAGGAGGAAAACAGGCACTTGGCCATGAGGCAGGCACTGAAACCAGCTCAACCTAGCTGCAGCCAAGAACCTGTCCAACATTGTCAGTACACAGCCTGTGACTCCTTACTAATAAAGGCAAAAATCATAGTTAATGGGCTGCATTCTAAGCAATGGACAAAAACAATACAAAAAGCAATCAGCCGATATAGGCAAGTACTTTGCACAGGTGTAGAGGAAACAGGGCTTTCTAGAGAGAAACCATGCATCACAAATTTTCCAGTATTCTTTGAGAGAACTATATATGCAGATGTAATGCATTTGGATTCAAAAAAGCTCTATAAAAGTCCCATTGTGGAGAACTAAGCTGTAACTGAATATGTGGAACTCTTTTTTCAGATTACTAACTGGTTTAAGATAGCAAAAAGATGGCAGAATAGATTAGTTCTCATAGTAAATCTAGGCTATCAGTGAGGATTCCAAATATTACACCAGCACAGTACAGTCATAAATGTTCAGAAAAATGTATTTAAATAGTAAGGCAACAATGCTTTTTGATGGTACAGAAGTATTCAGAGTGGAATAAAAATGAATAGTAGTATAAAATTACTAACAAAATTTGTCATAGTCTCATGTTATTGAGTAATCAGATTATAAAATGACATACATGATATAATATTGTCTAATGCAAATTTATTTATAAATGTAAATGGTGCATAGAATACACAATAACACAGCTTAAATGCCTATAATTTCTTTTTCTGAAAGAATTCTACTTAGATTTTCTTTTTTAAATATTTTTTTTTTTTTTTCAGATGCAGCCAAAAAAAGACAATATTTGTTACTTAAAGACTCACCGCATAAATTAATGATAGGCCCACCTCTTAAATATTGTGAGGGCCACATAGACAAAACAGGTCTAAGATTGAAAAAAAGGAGGGCTTCTTCAGACAATGCAGAAACAGAGAATATTTCTCAAGGATGGATAAAGAAGGCAAAAATTAATTGATTTCAAATGTCATGGAGAATGGTGACTAGTAAGAGCTGCAGTTTTCATGTAACTCTGCTTTTGGAAGTTCTTAAGTCACTAGTACCTTAAACATAGTGAATAATAATGCAGTCAGCTCCCTTTAGAGGTGTCCATTTTTTTTGGTTTTTTTCAAAACATCTGCTACTGACAGAAAGACAACACCAAACCACATCCATCTTTTGATTTAATCCGACCTTTTAGATAAATACAAAACCTTATAATTTTTAAGATTTTTTAGTGCATTTAATTTGAAAACTAGGGTTAAAACCAAATAGATTTCTCATTGTATTTCTACAGCTGACAAAATGAAACTAATTCACTGTACTAGACCCACCATATAATCTTTTTCTATTTATCCTGGATGCTTTTTATCCACAGACATCTGTAATTCAGAATGTCACCAATGTCTCTGTAAGTAATTATCTGACAGTGTGATCTGTAATTTTCATACAGTGTATTTTGAATGAAAATACGGAAGACATACAGAAAGGTAACATTTATGCAAAACTTAGTATTAAAACACAGAAACTTTAATGTGTTCCTAAGTCAAAAGAAAATCTATCCCTTTAAAAGAATATCCAGCTGCATTATCTCTTGTAACTTTATTCTGAAGGAGAGTAGACTTCTTTAAATAACATAAAGGATCTTCTGATCAATATTATAATGAAATTTAATATTTGATGTTAGATTATTAGCTTATAATGAATTTGTCCTTTTATTATTGATGCATAATCAGTATTTTAATCAGGTTCATCAATGATATCATATCTAGAATTCAGCATAGCAGGAAAATTAATTGCTACATTGATAACAAACATCCCTTATTATGATTTCAATTTTACATAATCTTCAATAACTAATTTTATAGGCGAACCGTTTTATAACTACAGTAAACAATGCCTTACATATTAAAGGGAAACCATATTATTCCATATTTTTATATTATACAAAATGAAATATAGAATCTATTTTTAATGTAGAAGTATCTTTATTCTGAGAAGCTTTAAGCATGATTTGTGTCCTAGTTTAAGGCTCAGGGCAAGCCCATATGAAACACAGAGCAGGATTTCTCTCTATTAGCCCCCTTCCCCCTCCCTGTCCCTCCCAGGGAGGATAAAAAGGGGAATAAGGAAAAGAAATCCCTCACCCAATATTGGAAGCTAAGACTATAACAAATTTAATGAATAACAGGAAAAAAACAAAAAAGGAATATTAAGGGCAGAAAGATGTACAAATCTACACAAAACCAGCTCTGATGGCGATGGATTGTGCAGAGCACCTGGAGTCAGGCCAGCCATGCTGAGGGGCGGTCACAGCAGCAGAGCCTGGGAAGTCAGAGCCCCCCTGAACTTCCTGTCGTTTTTATGGAGTGTGGCAGGGAAGGGAAAGGAGTAACAGCTGCCCTCTGAGCCTTCAGGGTTCTAGGGTTATCCCTTAAACTACAACAATTTGTCACACTGACTGCCATGAATGTTAAGATTACACATTTTACCAGAAATAACTTTGTTCTTCATGAGTCTGTATTTTAGTGAGAGGAATGTGAAATTATGAAAACAAACTATTCTACAAAAGAGATAAAATGCAAATATCTTGGTTAATGTGATTTAACAGTAACTACAATAACAATAAAAAATATTTAAATTTTTTTTTTTACTAATCAATAGTGTACCAGCCTGACTTAGGAGTCTAAAATATATGTCAATGACATATGAAACAGTTTTTATTTAATCTTAAGAAATTATGACCACTGGACTCAAACAAGCCATACCTGTTCAGGTACTACTCTTTGAAATAACGATGTAGAGTAAAACAATTTCTGACTTCTGCTTCAACACTTAAACAATCAAACGTAAAAAATTAAACTGAATGATCACTCTGACTACAGCCTCAGAATTGTGGAGTTATTATAAGTAAATACTTGCGTTCTTGTGAATTAAAGGTTATTACCCTAGGCAATCAAAATTTGTAATTTTCACTTCATGCAAAATTACAAATTTTGGATTTGTCCAGATCAAATGAGTCAGCTCTATTTATTCCTTACATTTTTTTTTATACAAAGTAATTAAAGTAAATATTATTTAACAATCAAAAAAGCACAAGCAGTAGGATTTAATGTAGTTAGATACCAATGGATGTGTCTCAGGAGAAAAAGATTTAGTAACAGAATCATTTACCTTGAACTGTGAATTGGCCCAATCCACGAAAGAAAAGACATTAATTTAGAAATTACATCCTGAATATTGCATTTGTGGCCACCTGATATAACTGTTAGTGTTACTCCTTTATTTACTTCATTTGTAGCAGGAGGTGAAATGAAATGAGGTGTGTTCTGCAGAAGGTAAATCAGAAGGAAAAAAAAAAGACATAAAGGATTGAAACATTACAATAATAATAATAAAAAAAATTAAATTGCACCACGACCCTTACTCCCCCCAAAAAAAACAACCAAAAAAACACAAACCAAACCAAAACCAAAAAAAAAAAAAGAAAAACCTCTAAAACCAGGAGGCTGATGGTTTGGTTTGAAAAGGACTTCCCTATCCTTTTTAAACCATTGAAGGGACATGATTTCTAATTTATTTTTTTTTAGAAAATGAAGCTTTCATTTCAAAGCTAGTTACAAGTATTTAGCATGCTTCTTTCTGCTCAATTGTGTGGCAAAAAAAAAAAAAAAGTAATATTACAAAATACCCAATTTACAACAAAGAGAAGAACATCTATTTAAGAATAGTTCCTACATCCATATCCAGTGTTAAAGACCAAATGTAGGAATTTTGCAGTTGCGTAGACATGAAGTACAATACTCAGAGTTTAAGGATTATTTTGAAATAGCAAACCACAAGCTTATTTCAAACTTTCTTCCTCTTTGGTGGAAGATAACATATGAAACTCTGAGATAAACAGTGATGTAGATATGCTCAGGCAACCTGTGATAAACATATCACCAGGAATTCAAACGTAGAAAGGGACATACTCTAACTGCACAGACATATAGATATCCACTTTGAGTACATTACACGATCCATACTTACTTTTTGCAAATTAAACACTCATAAATTAATTCTAAATCTCATGATTTGTTAATCTCCATTCTAGAAGATAAAACTTTACTGAGCATCTTATTTATGTTTCCTGTTATCAGCGCTTGGACATCTGTATCGGGGACATTGGTATAAAGTACTAATCTGATCCCAAGGTAGACAATAAATAATCAGCCCTTAAGCATCCTAGTATTTTCTGTTAAGTTAGTGCCTTCTGATATTCTCTAGAGAAAGATAAAAGTGAGAGAATGTGACTTTTTCATCAAAAGTGATTCCTTGCCAGAAGAAATGTAGAAATGCTTAGAGTCATGATTTTTTTTTCTGCTATCTAGCTGGCTGTTTGCATCATTTATGACAAACTTGTCATTGTGCTAACAATCTGGACATAGTTTTGGAGCCTCTTTCTCTCTGGTTGTTAATTTACACAGTTCTCGTTGAGCCATTGTTGAACGTAATCATCACCTCAAAGTACATTAAAGTTACCAGCAACCTCTTCTCTTCTGCTACAAAATGCAAAATTATTTTAAGTGTGGGGGAAGGTCTTATCCTACATAGTAGGTATAATGATAGATAGTAACAAGCACTTCCATCTGACAGTATTTCTTCTCTCTTTTTTTTTTTTCTCTGAACTCAGAGAGATTTGATTATTAAATGTCAAATTCAGGAGCTTAGTATCTAGAAAATGGTATTTCATTTTTAAAATGCAACTCAAGTGACCTGTTTTTAAAAGCAGAAAACAAGTATCCACTGCTTGCCTTCCTTAAAGTGCAACTTGAATCAGTTTAGCTAAGGAAAAGAAACTATTAGAGGCAAGGGCCATTGGCTGTTAAAATTATTATTGAAAAGATATATTTGGATTTGCTTTTGATTTTCTATTCTTCTCTATTATCTAGAGCTATTAGCTTTACTGCAGATAAGATTCTTCTAGATTGTTCTTTATTCGACCATACCAGTGTCCAGTCATTTTTTAATTTATGAATATATTAATTTGACTTTTTTAAAGTTCCCATCCATATACAACAAAAAGTACAGAAACTATTTAAAACTCTGAATTCAAAGTGCAGTACGAACAGTTCACCTGTTTTCACAATGACCACTGAGTATTGTAAATGTTTTAAACCAGTTTTCCCACCATTCTCCATATTTGCTTACAAAATCTACAGTAATAACTTCATAACCTTATTTCCCTCATTTTTTTCCTGTAGTTATTTCAATACGTGCATGAAAGAAAGCAGTTACAAATATTCCTCATTTAAGTCATAATCTCATATTTTCTCAGGTTACAAACTCCAAGAGATAAATGGGGAAATCATCTTTTTCATTGACTGCAGCTTTCCTGTGGAAAAAGTATCTTTCCGTGTTCTTTTCAGGCCACCCAAAACATGTATAATCTATGAAAAATCATATTTTTATTAAGAAAAAGTTCTGAAACCAGTCAATTCTCTCACCCCATTTGTTTTCTGACAGGAAACAAAAGCACGACTATTATAATTTCCTCAAAGTGATGATTTGAATAAAGACGCATTCAGAAATGCTGTCAATAGTTTAAAAAATAACTGAAAAGAATGCTCCCCATGTGAGTGTGTGTATGTGTGAAATATATATATACAATCAATCAAGGAATAAGTGAGCCATAATTATGGTCACCATGCTTTCCACTTATTTATTCACAAAAACTCATATGCTTATGCATTCCTTTCAGTATAAATCTGTCTGAAGCCACCAAACTAGTCTGGTTTTATTCTTTGCAAGAATCAAACTTATCAGTTTTAATCACAGTTGCCAACTTCTAGGTTGTCCTTCACATCTCACTGGTCACCTAACAGTAATCAACACACATTACTCACATAGGGCTCAATCCTAATTACTCTTCTCAGCCTACAATATAAACAATCAGAGACGCATGATCTGAATGCTGACTCACTTTTTATAAGCTTACTGAGTTTTCTCAGCTTCTCTACAGACTGATCTCCAAATATGCTAAATAGAACCACATTGGATATATACCAGATCAACTATAATACAAGTATACTGGGCTCTAGTCCCTTTATTTAGACTACAGAACATATTATTTCCAAAATCATACATGAATTATTAATTGAAATATAGAATTAATTTTCTTCCCTAAATTTAGAAGGATTCAATGGTGAATTAGATGGTTCTCAAAGCTATTACAATATCTTAAAAAATGTAAAAAGGGTATGTGAACCTCAGTCAGAACTACCACAGACCAGAACAAGATCTGAGAGAGAGGCAGATTTTTTTCATATTGTTCTCCTTTTAAGTTTTCATATCACACTCTCACTGTAGCCACTGGAATATTTTCTGCAGGTTTCAAGATTCTGGTTCTGGATGAAAATTTTATCAACAAATTGATGATTTTCTCATTGTTCATATTAATATCAAACCTTGGTAACATTTGAAAACCTCACAATACACTATAAAGAGAACAGCGGCTGTGTTTCATTTTCTGAAATAGGAGAAATTTCTTCCTGGGCATTCTGCGCTGTATTATTAAAAAAGTGCATCAATCCTGGCTCTGACCAGTACTTACCAGGAAGTAATCTAGAAATCCTGGGTGCTGCAAAAGGAAGTATTTTTTTAAATGAACTTTTATGGTACTAGTACTAGATGGTAAAAATCAGACATTCTGGATTTTGTCAGTTCCATTGAACAAAAAGGGAAAAAAATGAAGAGAAGTAAGACATAATTATGGGTGATGATTTAGAAGTTAAATTTCGCATTTACTTCATAAATTCCTCAGTTTATGCATAAGACAATTTTGGACTGAAGATAGAATTTGCAGAAACATAAAGCAAGGGATGTAGGAAAGGAAGGAACAGACATAATTTGTTCTATGGAGAAAATGACAGATCAATGCAAAGCATGATGTGATTCTCTGAGTTGTAATCTTAACAGAACAGTGCTTCAGTCCTATAATTATCCATCAAAGAAAAATTAACGCTGACAGAAGTCTGAAGTATTCAACTGCTGTGGGTCTAACCTTAAAAGGAAACAGGGAGAAAATTCTATGAAAATGTGAATTTTCAGACTAATACAATTAAGAATTTCTGCAGAAACAAACCACCTATCATTCTTTGTTTATACTGCATTCAAAAGAAAAAAATGTTTGCAAATCTACCTTTTTTTTTTTTTTTTTTTAAATATAGAAAATTATAGAGAATGCACTAGGCTTGTATAAGTAATTTCTCCTCTTCGTAGAATCAGCTTTACAAGCTAGAACAGTAACAGAAACTCTTTATTGACCTTAATAGGCTTTCTGGGAACCTTTTAATATGTATGGGAACAAAAATAATGAATGTAGTGTGTTATTTAAGTGAGCATCACTCAAAAATCTTTTCCTTGAATTTTTCTCTTAAACTGTCAGGGAACTTGTTTCTGCCTTATAGGTGTGGAATGTGAAAGGAAGATATATTATTTCCACACCCTTCTTGTGTTGGTATATAATGTGGAACTACAGGCCCTTAAATGGTTTATTGAGCATGCCATTCTTAATAGTGACTATATCAAATTAAGTCAGGCAGAGAAGGTGAGAAGCCTTCAGGACAAAGCTGCAAAGACATAGTCCTCCGGAGAGAAAATATTAAATGAGGATGTAGAAATGGAAGTAAAGGCTTGAAAAGACCCTACAGTAAATATCTGAAAGCCATGATCCTTCAAATTTGAATGTAGCCAGCCAGACTCTTGAATTGTTTAAGCTATCAAAACAACAACAACAGCAACAACAAAATTAATTCATAAGAGAAAACTGTTTTCTAGAAAAACATGGAAAACTGTTTTTGTTTGTTTGATTGATTGATTATTTTTAAATAATGCTTACAAGCAGGATTTGTAGGAATCACGAAAATGGAGAAGGAAAATTTGTTCCTTACAAATGAAATCAGTGAAGTACTGAAAAATAGCTAAAATATTCACTTAGGCTTTTTCAGCATATAATTCTTTGGTGTTTGGTTAACTTTGTATGGCCTTAGTTACTTCTGTCATGATTTAGGGTCAGGGATGTCTGGTATACCTATAACAGATGCTCTCTGTTAACCCCTCTCCCTTCCCAAAGGAAAAGAGACAGGCAATAAAGGAGAGAGATTTATGGATTGGAAAAGAAAACTAACACAGCTTTAATGAAAATATAATAATACAATGAAATATATACAAATATTTATAACCCCAGTATTGAACTCAACCTCACTGATGGCAGTTGTATCACTGTGACCACTGATGCTGTGGAGCAGGCACTGGGAAAGCCACAGACTGGACTCAGCAGCAGGTGGGAACCAGATTCAGGGGCTGGATTCTGGAACTGGATTCAGGAACAAAGGGATTGAGACCAAAGGCAGAATAGACAGAGTACCCCTTGGATGCTAGCCACCAAAGAAGAAGTTTGACCCTCATGATCCCTCAGCTATATACTAAATATGACGTATATGGGATGGAATACCTCGTTGGTCATTTTAGGGTCACGTGTCCTGTCCACTCTTCCCCACAGGTGCGACCTTTCACTTTGTACACCCCAATATGGTAAACAAGATCTAGCAGTGACCTTGGTTTGCACACTGATCCTTTGTAGTAACTCTAAACATTGAGTGTTTTCACTGCTAGAAGCAGACTCTGAAAACATGCTGTTAACTTCAGAAACTGCAGTTAGTTAAACTTAGCTGAAAAGTAAAATCACTGACCAGAACAAACCAGAACAACTTCTCTCAAGCTATTTGAAGGATTTTTTTTTATTTTTTTTTTATTTTTTTTTACTTATTTAAAGCTAACCAGAGTCACCATTTATCTGATCCTGGATATGACCAGGAAGTCCTGAATTATGAAGTACTAAATGCCATCTTCGCCTTCAGTCTTTACTAGCAAGATTAGCTTTCAAGTCCCAGATTAGCTTTCCTATGTCCCAGAGACCAGAGGGAAAGGCTAGAGCAAGGAAGATGTACCCTTGATGGAAGATGTTCAGGTCAGGGAATACTTCAGAAAACTGGACGTACACAAATCCATGGGCCTTGATGGAATGCACCCACAGGTGCTGAGGGAGCTAACAGATGTCATTGTGAGGCCACTCTCAAAAATCCTTTATCAGTCATAGTGACTGGGAGAAGTACCGGAAGACTGGGGAAAGCAAATATCATTCCCATGTTCAGGAGGGGCAAGAGAGAATCCAATGAAGGTCCACAAAGATGATGAAGGGACTGGAGCATCTCTCATATAAGGCAAGGCTGAGAGAGCTGGAATCATTCAGCCTAGGGTACAGAAGGCTCAGAAAGAATCTCATCAATGTATATAAATATCTGAAGGGAGGGTGCAAAAATGGTGGAACCAGAGTCTTATCAGTGATGCCTAGTGACAGAATAAGGAAACTGAAACACAGGAGGATACACCTGAAAATTGGGAAACACTTTTTCACTGTGAGGGTGACTGAGCACTGGCACAGATTTCTCAGAGAGCTTGTGAAGTCTCACTTTTGGCAAGTGGCTCTATGTGATCCTGCTTGAGCAGGAAGTTTTGACCAGATGACCTCCAGAAGTCCCTTCCAATCTCAACCATTCTGTGATAGTGTGATTACTGATGAGTCAAAACTGAGATGCATTTTTTTAAAGTGTCTCAGATTTTTTTTAATAGCAGATGATGTGTAAGGCCTCCTAAGAATCACTGAATGGCACGCTAAGCTAGCTAAATAGTTGGCTGACAGAACATTTCTCCTCTGAAAAGCCTCAGTTGCAGTTTTGCTGTTTATGTACGAGATTAATATCCAGCTCATCTCTGACAATGGTTCTTAAGTATAAGCTTAGGGCATAATACAGAACTGTATGTCTGTAAGATTTGCTCTAATACATGATCATTTTAAAAAGTCATTACATGTATTCTATGAAACTGTCTTATTTTTAATCTCAGAAATTCATTTTCAGAGTTGTCTAAATAACTTAGAAATATGGCGTGAGAGTTTTCCATCCTGATCTCTAATCTTCTGCAAGAAATTCATGAGTCTGGTTACTAACCATTTGAGGACACCTCTCCTTTCTTATCCTGTACTTGTCAACATGCTTGGGACAATTTCCATTTGTTTCTAAATCCTGTCAAATGTATAATAAGATTTGAATCCCACTGCTTTAGGTGATATTTGGTAAGCTGTTTTAAGCTGCTAAGGGCTATCCTTCCTCTTTATCTTGAAAGAATGAGTGCAATGTCCAAAGATTTTAATATGTTACTGGTAATATATTTTCACTGTGATAACTATATTGTAGGAATTGACTGGAGAAGATGCTTAAGTACTGCCTGAAGCACGTTATATACATAGAGATGTATCTGTCAGCTATTATTACTGATGAAATGCATAGATTACACAATTTCTCCTTCCAGTAACATAAGGTAGCAGTAGTAGTTCAGTCTTTCAAAAAAGTCTGACTGCTGCCAAACACTTTTTCACAGGGACACTGACAAAGTGTCTATACTTTCACTATACAGTATGTGCAGTTGTACAGAATCTTTCCAGTGGCTTTAGTGTGATTTTGAAAATCTATGGCTTCTTCTAAATAGGAAAACTTTACTGCTACAGTGCCTCAGAAATACATTTCTGTGATCTGGGAATAAAGCCTGAACAGGAGCTGTATGATCACTCTGAAAACTGAGACCCCAGGATATACTCAAGATCAGTGATCCTATGAAACAATTTGTATCAAAAACAGTGAAGATTCTGCCTCCTTATATTGCTTTCTACCTCCAGGATATACAGACTGACTCAGTTGGGGAGGTGATACATGCAGAGAAATGTGATTGCTTTCTTACAGCTGTAAAAGATGTGGAATTTGTGACATAGTCCAATTTCTTTCTGTTGGTGGCTTCCATTCTCCATTACCGTTCCACTGGAAGAGGATCTAATTTAAGATATTTTGCTCTCTATCCTTTGCAAGATTTTATGACACCCTCAGGTGTGCTGATTCAGCTGTGTAGCCCTGCTCTAAACCAGATGAGTGATACAAGCCATTTTAAGAGTAAAACATACTACATCTTTTTATTTATTTCATTGGATCATTTCAGGAAATGTAGGTTATAGTAAGGTGACACAGAAATGGAAGTGAACAAAGATGGTAATCTTTCCTGGGGAATAAACAAGTGTGGGAACAGAACCCGATGATTTGCAGTGCTACTGATGTTTTACTAACATAAAGCCATGGTTTAATGAAGCAGACAGGCTTTTTCCCATAAAATTAATTCTTAGCTTGCTTTACTGATCACACATCAGAATACACTTTTATAGTGCTTACTCTAAGAGAGGTGGGGAAGTTTGTTTGTTTTAAATGACTAATAGAAGAAATAGGTCTATTTTTTTTAAAGTCTGAATGTTCGACTTGTTCTCCATCTGGCAATAAATGACAATCTACCTCTTCCTCTAAGTAAAAAGACTGCTTACATAGCAATTCTTTCTGTGGATTGCTTTCTCAGGTAGAAGAAATCAACAAATACTGGTCCATCAAAGTTGTTGGTACTGTGATAGTTCATATTAGCTGAAAATGTGGTGCACTTTTTTAGTGAACTCTTTCTTTATTCTTGTTTTATCTCCTCTACTGCTGCACAGTCTCTCTAAAGATGAGTTTATATGTGGAAAAACTTCTAGTGTTAATAGTCTGTGCTTTTTTTCTCTCTGAGTCCTCTAGAAACATTTTTCTATGATTTTTTTACTTATTTTTATGATACAGAAAGATCTTCTGACTCCATGCACCCTTCTTCAGTTAATTTTAGTGAGGAAAAAACATGACTATTTTATATATCCTTTGTAGATGTTTCCACTGCTTGGTCAAAGTGAGAGACCAGTTCTATATACCTTAGAAAAACAGTAATTTTCCTGATGAGTATAACCTAAGATTGTGTATTTTAAATTTCTTAACAATAATGTTCAACACAGTAAAACTAGGCCAGTAAATCAAGTGATTCTTTGAACAGGACAGAGTGGAAATATTAAGCACAGTAAAGCATTCAGTGCAAAATAGTTCTGTCAGATATTTAAGCTTGAAAATCAATTAACACAAAAATTCTATTCAGAATTCAAACTCAGTAATACTGATGAAAATAAAACATTTCTGATTTTTTTTTTTTAATTTCAAGCTATATAACTATTTTTAGAATATCATCTTACTCTTTCCTTACTGTATTTATATATATCCATATATAAAAACACATATGTATACATGTATACAAATATGGCTAAAACTAAGTACAAAGCTGAGCGAGTCTCTTAAGGACAAGCGTTTGAACACATCTAATTTAATTATAACCTTAAAATAAACTGTCAGGTACATTTTGTCACTACATTACATATAAATCACTTTCAAGGCCACACTTAATATATAGTAGCAATTATATGAAAATTCTGTCACAAAACTCTTTGTCCATTCACTGACTTAGCTGTTGACTGAAAGAAACAATTTTTTTAATTGTACAATAAGCAGTTTATGTTGTAGAGAAGTGTGAATTATTTTGGGTGATTTCACTGAAATAACAGTGTTTCCCCTGCTTGTGGAGAAACCTCAGGGAACGCTGAGAGAGCCAACGAGAGCCTGCAGCTTGCATGATAACAGCTGACAAGACCCGGCTGTGGCCAAGCGCAACAGTGGCCAAGTCCATACACATAGGATAAAAGCCCTTAGGGAATGCAACCAACCAGGAATACTGTGAACAGGGTGGGCACAGGACATGGCACAGCAGTTTGCCCAGCAGTTTGCAGTGGAGGGCATGCAGGAAGGGCACTGAAGTTCTGCTAGCTTGACCAGGGAGCAATGGTATCCACTCAACAGAAAGTTATGGCCTCTCTAAGCTCTGATGCTGAGACAGAGCTCCAGGGGGAACATGCCACCTGTGGGAGCTGTGCCGAGGTCAAGGAACTCCTCAACTTAGTGACAGAACTCCAGGAGGACATGAGTATACATCCAAATGCTAAAGTTTTATGGCAACTGTGAAATCCAACACAGTTTTGTTAGCTGCTTTGGTGATAATTAAAGCACTATCAAACGACCCTAATTGATAACTCATGGTTGAGGTAGTCTAGAACAATCACAAGATGTTGACAAAATGACAGAGTCTTTAGAACCAAGATTAAGTGTCCAAAGGCATAGATGTAGCCAAAAATATGCATTTTTCAGGAAAAGGTAATTCTGTTTCACAAAGATAGTAGTGAATTCTTGAAACATCCAACTTCTAGAATTAAAATGCTGTAATGCAAGTTGGTGTATGATTGTATGATTTATACTATGAATTATTGAGTTAGTTATTGAGAAAAATCAAAGAGGGTGTTCTACCTTCAGATTATGAGTTAGGTACAATTTATGAAACATTTAAGTTTAGACTGTCTGTAAGGTAGTTTCTGTTACCATCTCAGAAGGTGCATGCAGTATGAGGAATTCCTTGGACTAATGCAATAACAGGAGGCATCTGAAGTGAAACGTTTCCTTGTGATTATTTTAGTTACAATAATACTCAGATAAACTAACACACAATATTTAGAAACAATCTCATTCCCTACATTATTTTCCTATAATAGACTTCAGTTTTATTGGTACCATACTATGGCTGACAACTCGGTCTCTTGCTTGATAAAACTCATGGCTCTCAAGTCTAGGTAACCCTAGAGCAATTCACAGTCATGGGGTTTTCTTGTCTGTTTTTCATCTTGTATATGGTTTTCTTTTTTTCCTTTTAAAACACCAGTGTTATATGAATTTCCTATTTTTGACCAAACAGCATATGGAAACTGAGAAGTTGATCCTCCATGACCACTGCATTTAATCAGACATTCTTCATTCGGTACACTACCTGTCTTTATCATTTTGTTCAGCCATTACTCTTTATCTCAGATTATGTATTCAGGCAAGGTAAGCATATAAGTACATTATTGTTTAGAAATAATGTAAACATTTTCCTGTTTCCCCAAAGCTATTATTTTCAAAGCAATAACTTTCACACAGCCTTTGTTTTTCTAGACTAGGCTATTTTACATATGGGCTATTTAAAGGATGCTGTTGCAAGCAAATGATGAGGCCAATGAATAGATTCTGGCCTGAGGTTAAGCTAAATGAAAAGGAAAACTACTGGATATGATGTGGGAAATTACTGAACTTAAAGAGTAGAATAGGAAGCCGATGACATTTACAAGTAGCTTGGTGAGGGATGGCGGGATTTCATTGATGGTTAGGTAGGAGTGATGTGTGAGATTGCAAAATTGCAGAGGTACTTGGAGGGGAGCATTTGGCACCTTTTGGGGAGTACAATATTGCAAAGGCCACGAATATGTAGCTAACTACATCAATTTTATTACATAAAGCCAAGATTACCTAAGTATTGTAGAAATGCTGAATTTCAATATTAATTTAGCAAAACTGGGACTGAAAGGGCAATAACTGGAAATGAAAAACGGGCAAGAAGTATTTAAGGTAAATTACCTATTAGAGCAGGGAGAAATTGGAGATGACTAAAGGGAATTATAAGGTTCATAAAAAGGAGGGTCAAGAAACATGAAAACAAGTAACGAAGTGCATAAACATGTGAGCAGTGTTGTCTGGAATAGCCCTGTGATTAATCATCGCAGCTGGAGCAGGACATTAAACCCAATATATTGCTATAAATTTACAACTGAAGTCAAATGTTCTGCTGTCAGAAGGAAAGGGATGGGAGTAGGGTGATGGGCTTCCCTGGACTGTGAGAAGAACACCTCAGCAGATGACCAAGCATCTTGGTATCACCATGTCAGTACAAATTCCAGGTCTCATGGCATTGGCAGCTGTTCACTGCTTCACAATGTACTCCAGACACTGTTTTGCTTTGATTACTATTTATTTTGCTACATTTTTTTATTATTTTTTTATTTGCTACATTTTTTACAGTTAGAATTTAATTATATTTCTAATTTTATCTAAGACCATTCAATGTAAATAACATCACAAAGAATTTCAATCAAAATTTTTATTACGTAAGACAACAGCATGGGCAATAGATTATGTAGTCTTATGGCAAAAGATATCTATCAGCTTATTTTTCTGGGTCACCTGTGTGCCTTGTTTCATAGAATGAGACTTCTAATACAGAATAGCTGCAAGATATGATAGCGCTATACTGACATTTTCACAAGTGAATTGCATCTCTCTGCCATGAGCCAGTACACACTGCAGCTCCTCATGCAATGAACTACTATTCTGTGTTTTTTAAACCTCAGAAAGCAAGGCTTATTTTTTTTTTTTTCTGTAGATGGCAAACATTGGTATTCATAAATAGGTACTGTTGGATCAATTAATGTGTACTCAGGACACCAGAAATGGAGGATGTAATGCAAGGGCAATGTCTCTTGTTCCCTATTGATTTCTCTTTTTATTGGTTCATACCACGGATAGCGAATGCCTCGTAACCTGTTGTCAAGGTAGCATACAGGGTCAAGATGAAAGTGATCTTCTCTACCCTTTAAAAAATATATTAGCTACATCATGATGTCCTCACAAGAACTGTTTTTCCACAACACATTTCCAACAGGGACATAAAGATTTGATCAGAAATTGCTGATATGTGACATCATTAACATTCCTTTAACAATATCCTACATTTTGCACAATATTCTATTTAATTTTTCCAGAATATTCTCCTCAACCGTCTCTAACCCTGAATCTGCCTTTATGTGCACTTAATACACACACACACACAAATATATATGCCAGTTTCATAGAAAAGATAATGGAGATTTGAGGTTAGTGTATGGGAGTTTTGCAAAAATCCTGTACAGGTACTAGTAGAGGACAAAAACCACTAGTATGGCTAGGTCAAAGCTTTGAGCCTTTGAGCAGACCTTGTTCTCTGATCTCTACGCTCTGCAGCAAAACAAGTTTTATTTTGCTTATTTGGTTTGTATCTATTTAATTTCTCCTCCTAGTGGAAATAAACCTCAATACAGCAAATTCAGTTATTTTTTCACTTCATTAGGATTTTATTTTTGAAAATTAAAAAAAAATAAAAACTGGTAATAAGTATTTTAAAGTGGTAAAAGAAAAAAAAAAAAGGAAAAATAGTACCAATTCTTAGTGCAACTGAAAATATGTATTGGAAACAACACATCCTAAGAGGAACAATAACAGACTTTCTTAATCTAGCAAAAAAAATCCTTACAAAAATATGACTAACTATAATCTTAATTGTATTATTATTTATTATCAAACACTTGTTTTTTATTAATAAGACCATATTTCTAAGATGTTGTCTATGAATGTTTCACTTTATTTATGAATAGTGCATATGATTTCCTTTTAGGGTACTATATATTATTTTTTTTCCTTATGACTGCTCCTCTACTGTTGATCCCATTAATGAGTTTCTGGTTATTTTGGATTATTTTTTTGTTGTAACATAATAGGAAGAAGAACACTTCACTCCTAGTCACTGGAGAAAACCCTTTGCATGGACTTGATCCAATGCTTCCTGAGGCCAAAATTAGTTGTCATTTTCTCTTTAGTAACATTTCTGTATTCACATTTTATGTGAATAACGACTACCATGTATTAATATCTGATGAATAATTTATAGTACCAGCTCAGTGTTATGGAGAAACAGCAAAAAATATTTTGTAAATGTTCCTAAAGTATCTAACTAAATAAATGTGCTTAATGACACTAACTTCTATAAAAGTGAAATTCATAAATCAGTGATTTGAATGGGATAAATTTCACCATGAATATAATCCTTAACAGATCAATATTTAGGACAAAATGCTCAATATAAAATGACTTTACTAATTTCAGCATTTTTAATTGAAAAGTTGAGAAAAATTTGTGTTAAGGGGTGACAATAATGCTTTATGAATCAGCAAAGCTGTATCACTCAGTTGTGTTACTCTATTATAATTACTATGCAAAAATTTGGGGGGGACTTTGACTCTTCACTAAAGCAAGAAAGTAGTCACTTTTCTCACTGAAAATTGATTTTTTTTTTCCTGAAAAGATACAAAAAATCAGAGACACTTATGGCAGTAGATCGGCTTGTATGTCAAAATTATTATGGTCATATCGCTTGGGTAACCTAAGCCAAAGACAAGAAATCCAAGGTTACTCCATCTGTTACTCATGGATGGAAAAGACTGCATTCTGCAGGTACAATCTATACCAAAATATGAAAATAGGTTGAGTTTCTTTGTCTATTTTCTCCTATTGATTTGAGTAGCCTCCCTTGATATTTTCTAATGAGAAGTTGGGTTTACCACTAAACTAGTACTGTTGTATTCTTGATGCTGAAACCCTGCTGGGAATGCTTCATCTTTAGGACTACAAAAAAATCTTTACCTACTGAATGTTTCATGTGATTGCTATTGTGTCATAATAACTTTTTTGCTCTACAAGAAATAAAGCGACAACAGCAATGCTGTACTCAAGAACTTGTTCTGGGAAAAAATAAACACAAATATAGATGGAGCTAAACATTTAGTGTTAATCCAATTAATGCTTTAAGAATGTAAGAGTTCAAATTATTTGATACAGAAAAGAATCTGGTACAGTTGAAATTATTATCTCATAAATCTCCTTCTGTATCCCTGTTCACTTGGTGCTGTGCTTCAAACATCCCCTGGAAAGCTTCCTCAACAGGAACAGAGGAGGATTCTATGATGAATCACCATCATTCTGAGTTCTTTGCCAGGAATAGTGTGATTTGTAACCCCTCTGCCTTGGAATCAGCTTGGGTTTATTTTAACATGTCATCCTACGTTACTGCTTTCTGGTTGCTCACAGCTAACGAGTTAGTGTGGCCTCACAGCCTCCTCAGGTTCAGTTGCCCAGGGCTCTTGTTTGCTGGGCAGTGAGTCCCTGGATTTGCCAGACCCTTCCCATGGAGGCACTGGCAGAGCTCAAGCTCACACATGGAAGACAACAGACACCTGGCCCCAAAACAGTCACTGAAACCCAGTTCTGGCCAAGGTAAGCCTAGGCCAACCCTGAGACCTGTGCTTTCAGGTAAGTGCAGAGTCCAAAACTTTTCACTAGGAACAGCAAAAATCAACTTTTCATGCTCTGCTGCATTCATATAATTAATGAAATGTCATGCCAATCTATTTACTTTTCTTCCTTCAATATGATGCATAACTATGTGATAACTGTACATTAAATCTTGACATTGAATCACAAAGTGACTATAATATTATGAAAGACAGTCACACTATTACAATAGGCATTTTGGTCTTTCCATCATTGTGCTTTCTTCACTTGCAAAATATATTTATTTCCCTCCTGTTAGGATGAACAATGGCCTCTGGTAATTTGTTTATGTTAAAGCTTTTCAGTGCCCTGAAGATTATGTTTTATTCTGATGGAGAAAGTCTGAAAGAGGCCAGAAAGGATCATGAAACAATAATTGGTTCATGTAACAAGTTCACATGTGCAAATAATTAAATGTCATATTTTGACAAATTGAAATTACTGACTTCATAAATATAATTTTAAATAGTTCAATTTTTTTCCTTTTTTGACTTCAGTTCATTGGGTAATAGAAACCTGTTAAGAAGAAGAAGACTTAAAAGGCCATCTTTCTGTTAAGCCATTCTACAAGTGACAACTTGAGTGCTGTGAAAGATGTTCTAATTAGCTAAAATTTGAAAAACAAGATGTGTCTTCAGACTATTCTAACTCAAAATAGAGAAATATTGTAAACACAAAACTTGTAGAATGAGTGACTTATCTTTTCAGGAGAAAAAAATCTTATGTATTTTAAATTTAATTGGGTAATAAATAAATAAATAAATTAGATTCTGTGAATTAATTCCATTTGGGCACTGTGACCGCTCTGTCTTACTTTCTCATAGTCAGCTAATGCAACTTTTAACAGCTAATGCAGGCTTTTAAAGTAGAACTGATCCACCAAATCTAAAAAAAAAAAAACAAAACACGGGTGAAGTACAAGCACAATGACCTTCGTATTTGGAAAAGTTAAACATTTCAAACTGCAGAAATACAAAGCTCTCTGAGAGACTCCTGATGTCTTTGATTTATCATTTTACTATGACATAGAAACGTGACAGTTGTTGGAGGCAGGTAAACAGCTATAATCTCTTGAGGTGTCAGTAAAAGTGACAGAATTTAGGAGGAGTTGCATCCTTCTTTTCTCACATCCCAATTTTGATTAAAAACTAAAGGATATTTTCAAAGCTTCTAAGCAAATCTCTCAGAACAAAATTTACAAAAGAACTCCAATCTCAAATCAATGCTTTTTCTTTCATGGTTTGTTAACTTTGAATTTCTGTGACTAAATGTTACTTTGATTTCCAGTATTGAGATCTTTTATCTTTATAAATATCAAAATCAGAATGAATTCTTGATTTCAGTAAGGTATGAGTTTCGATATTATTTGAAGGCAACTTTGCAATTTTGAAGTTGTACCCACTCTGGTCCGTGGTACATTTAACTTCAGAAGTTTTAAGCAGACATGTCAAAGAGAAAAGCAGGCATATGGAAGAGGAAAAAACATCTTCAAACTCAACTAGCCAACACAAAAATGAAAGCAATGGTTTATATCCAAAGAATTAGTAAGCTTGTAGAAGGCTATCTTTCACCAAATGAGTCAGCCTTTCAGAGACATAAGAGACATCAAAGGCAAATACTTCAAACACGAACTTCAGTACCAAGGGTATCCTAGTATCAGAACAATAAAAAATCATCTGGCAGAGTATGGGAGCCATGAAGTATATTTTCCACTAATGCAAATTCCAATTATAGCCTTTTCTAGCAGACAGAGTGGCAACTGTCTCACTCAGTACATTTTTTTTTTTTCTCAACTTAACGTTTCAAGATCAGTCTTTGTTCATACTACGCTAGAAGGCTTACTTCTTCAGTCTATTAGAAATTGCAAGTCTGAAAGAACAAGCTAAGCACAGATCTGGAGATGAAAGCATATTCAGTTCCAGTCCTGATTTTATCCCAAGGTAGATTCTCGTCCTGTGAAATTCATCATTACCATAGTTCTATTGACATTTCTGAAGGTATTCTGATTAATGCCTGAAAAAATATCTCCCAATATGTAATGTTATCCAAAACTTGCTCTGTGCAATTACAATTATTGTTCCTGTTGCAAAGAGATGACATTTTAGCAATGATTAGAAATGCTTTTCTTAATGCCTTTTACATTTTTTTCTTACTCTTGTCTTTCTTTTTAATGTTGTATTTTCAGCCTAAAATATCTCATAAAGGACCAAATGCGTCTGCCTTTACATAGGCAAATACAGCAGCACAGCATACAATAATAGCATGATTAAAGTTTTCAGGATGCAGAAGGTTAAGAAAAGCTACCATTAACTTCAATTGCGCCAGGCTGTGAATCTGTAACATGAAGTGCAGTGCTGGCTCAACCCCTGACATATGTCAGTATGGCTGTTCTGGGAGAATGTCAGATAGGATTCTAAACTGTGACAGTTTTCCTGACCAGTATACTCTATATCCTAACATCTTTGTGAAGACAACTCTATCTTTTTGTAATGCTTATGTTTAGGTGGTGTTCCTCCCTCATTCTGTCAATTCCCTAGTGGCTTGTGGCAACATAAAATAGCCCAAGGAATACAAAATGAGAGGAGATACCCTGAGAAAGCATGTGATTACTTTTAATTCATATGTAATTAAAAACTATTATGGATACTCACAAATATCATAATTCATGAATAAAAAGAATTATCATGAGATTAGTATTCTAATTATTGAAATCAATCAGAACTGTTGTGTAGCTTGTATTGCTTGCAATCTGTGTAACTATTTCATTCAGTATCTCTCTTACTGCTTAAAAAAACCCATATAATTAATGAACAAAATCTGTAGTTACTGTAAGCTAAGAGTTTTAGCTAGGTATCTTGTCAACCACTGGATGCTTTTAAAAATTATATACACCATAAAAGCAGGAAAGTTTGCATAATTCCTTCCATCTTCATATGAAAGTATATTAAAGTGCTACTTAGAAGTTAGCCTTCTGTCTATATTCACTTTATAAAGAAATATTATATATTTTTAGTCACTTTCTGTCTTCAGTAAAACCGCTAGGGCTGAAGTCATATGAGAAGGTTTTAACTATCTGAAGGTTAGGTCTCAATTTAACTGTTTTCTCACACACTGACCGTCACCTATAGAGGCAATTCACTCCAACTGAGAATAGGTGTCTAAAATACATTGTCGTTAACTATTCTGTTTTCCATTTTTTAGCTCACATGTCTCTTTTACATTCCATGTTACTAAATTTAAAGTGGATTTTTTTCCTACATCTTCCCGAAAAGTCCCTGAAATAAGTGTTTTTAAACTAGCAATATTCTTGGTGTGTCAATCCATTTTCCACCAAATCATACTGAAAAACTGATATGGCCTTTGAATTTGTTTGTTTTCTCTCTACTTTTGTTTTTTTTAATTTTGTACTTTACAACATAAGAGTTTAAATCATGGTTAAGAGATTGAACACTGACATCACACATTGTGATAGTGAAGCTACCATGGAGTGTAGCAGGTACCTTATGGCATAGCAACCCAAAAAACCCACGTGGACATACTAGAGATGTTAAAACCAGTAGTATCCAAAACACATACAGACACACAGAAAAAGTTCTAATATTAATTAAAAGTTCCTACATACAGAGTTTTATATTTGAGCAAACCTAGTTAATCATTACAAGACTGTAATTTTTATTGTGAATTAATGTAAGGCATTATCATGACAAATAACCGTGTCTTCTTGACCACTGTAAAGCACTTGAATCAGAAAAAAACGTAGAATTTCAAAAGATTGCCTTTAGTAAGTAACTATTTTTTATTCACTAATTAGTAAAGCAGATTTAGAAGTTGTTCGGTTAAAAGTCTATGCTTACCTCTGTCAAACATCTAATACATTTCTGCTTAAAAAATAAAACAACAAAAAAGTAGTACTAACAAGTTTTATATTGATCGCATGCTCATTTTTGAGTGTTATCAATGTCGGGTCCAAAAGTAATTATTGTTCTAAATGGGCAGAGTGCAAATGTTGTACATTTCTTGCATCAATAGTTGCTGAACAATACAAACATTTCCTTTTCTGTTTATCCAAGCCCTCATTCTTTGAAAAATTTTCATCTTGGCGTGTTTTGTATTTTCTAGTTGGATGAAGGGAACTGCAGGTAAGAGTCTTTCATTAGAGGCATGTCTGATTTAATTAATCTTTAATTATTGTGCAAAGCAAATGAAAGGATAGCTTCGATCAGCAAATTCATTTGCAACATTTATCAACTAGCTGATCTTTATCACCCGCTCAGATGACAGTAAATCAAATGCATGCCCCTTTTCAATTCATGAAGCAAATGATTAAAGTGTCCATAAGAGTCCTTATCCTAACTAAATCTAATTGTGTGTGAATAATCAGTTCAGTTGTGTGATGAATGTGCCATCATAGAATCGAGTCCATCATCAAATCATATTTTAAACTCTGCTTGCTTTAAAAGGCACATTTTTAAACTTACAGCTTCAGACTTTTTTTTTCTTCACTCACCCGTAGGTAAATAGATATCATATTAATTTCATCATTTTTCCTTGATTTCTTCTTAATCGTTCAACTTTAGGGGTTACTTTCACTTGACTTTTACATTTGTAACACATTCCAAACAGAGATATATATCTTATTTAAAAATTAGCTTAAGATAAACATAGGAAGTACTACTGTATTTTGCTACAAAGCCTTTACTAGTTCAAACCAATTTTTTTTTTCCACTGCATAGCTTTGATTTTTAAGACTATTTGACTAAATATGTCCTCCACTTAACTTGATGAAAAAGAAGTCATAACTGTATTTGTTTACTGCAGAATATAAAAGGTACCAAAATCACACATTCTCCTTCAGAACACTTTTTTTTGACCTCTAGTCTTCTTAAATATTTGTGAACCCATTCTTTTTTTCACCTGGACTTCTAAAATCCCTTATTTAAGATTTCATGAAACTTCAGTTTATGTACAAAATTTCATTTAGAGGATTTAAATGAGGATTTCAAACCTTAGGGATTTATTTATTAGTACATAATTAAATAATGATAAACTAACCGGACAAGTAAGCTATTCCTTTTTTTCAAATCTAGCTACCACAGTCTATTTATTTTTTCTTTGGGTATGTATGTATAAAATGAGACTTTTCTGCCTACCCCTCACCTTAAATATAGTTAAAGAGATCTCTCTGTTCAATTCACTTAACACATTAAAGCGAGAGCAAAAACTTTGTAACCAAAGAACTAGCTGTAAGGGTCTAGAAATGACTGAAAAAATAAGAAACTTAAAAAATAATAATAAAAAATCTTGTATATATTGATTCTTCCTGTGTACAAAGGTGGAAGAGAGAAAATGGAATTCACATAAGAAACCAGGCATCAGAACTAAGAGAACTCTATTTCCTCCCACACACATCCTTTTGAGATGCAAAATCCTGATGTACAACAAAAACTTGGTTTTGGTTTGATTTGTGTGGTTAGTATTATTAATAATTATTATTATTATCCAATATAGAATGTTGTTGGAAGATGCCCTTAGTGACAGCGCCATTTTATTAACTATCACTTTCATCCACAGCAATGATACATTTACGTGAAATGTGTACTCATCTGAAACAAATTCTGTAGCTATCAATGAAAATGCACCCTTCAGATAATAGGAGGCAGATCCTATGTGAATGCACAATCCTGTTAGGCAGCTGGCTTCAAGAGTGATGCTGATTTAAACTTTCTCTATAGCTGTCTCATACATATTTTAGATGACTAGATACCATCCACAGCCACTCTGTTGGGCCATCAATGATAGGTCTCAAATATATATGTACAAATGTAGAGAACGAAATAGTGAAAAAGTCATGCTGTGTCTCTAGGGCAAATATACCAACAAAAATTTAAAGGTACACTCAATGGAATTCAGAAGATTCTTCAGTAAGTCAAATTAAGGAATTGTTTATTCCCTACAGTCTGGAACATTATTTTTTCTCTTCCTTGTAATCCAGGCCTTGATTTGCATCAATGTGAATATGTATTTAAAACTAAAGACTTACAGATTGTCACTAGTGAAGTATTTAGTGGGACAGTTTGCCAGGATTTTTTTTTTAACATCATATGAAGTGTTTTCATTAAATTATTAAGCAAGTGGTTGAATTATGCAAATTTTCACATTTCTAACTAAAAAGCAGATGTTTTATTGGAAAACATATTGCTTCGTGACAGCAATAGCCAGGCATATTGTCACTGATTAAGACCTCATGACAGTTTGAAGGCCAAAGGCATTTAGATATCAAAGCACTTTAATTACAGATTTTTGCAATTTTACAAATTACATGACTTCTTGGTTTAGTGGGAGAGATGCTATGGTCCCAGAGAAAATCAGGATGAGTCAATGTGCTGTATGTAGTCCTGGGAAGGATCATGGGGTCTCCTGGGCTGTCTTCTGTTCTGTTACAAATGTAATTTTTAGAAGTCCATTTTTATCATTTAGGAGACATCCTAATTTTCAGGGTCTAACACATAGTTTGTGAAGGGTTGCAGTTGGCAGCTCTGTGAGTTGAGATTTAGAACAGACTAGAAACTATAGTCATTCACATATTGTTTTTATTGGTTTATGGACTCTAGGACTACCTTAATATCAAAGAGTTATGTATGATAGTGAGGGTTTGGAATGATCTAGGGATGTGATTCTGCTCAGCTGAGATATCAGTTGACCTAGACTCACCTGATGTGTGAATACCTAGGTGCTCCTAAAGGCAGAGATGAATAGATGCACTAGTAATAACATCATCCTGTTGTGTTCTGTTAATCGGAGAGGAGGCATATCTCAAAAACACCAGCTCAACAGGCCTTGCAGATATATCTGAAACAGGCTATTAAGACGGGTCTGCATGTGTTTGCATGACCAAAGTACAAAATAATTGAAATATTATTTACAAGTATTCAATACCACAAGTAGTTAATATCTCTATACATGTATATCATTGTGCTGAGTTGACTCTGGTCAGCAACAAAGCACCTGCATAGCTGCTCACTCACTCCCACCCCGAGGCTCATCAGAACTGCAGCAAAGGTAAGAAAGCTCTTGAGCCAAGCTAAGGACTGTTCAATAAGTATAGGAGTGGGGGAAGAAAAAAAAAATTAAAAAAAAAGAGGATACAAAGGCAATTATTCACCACCTTCAGCGGTAGATGGAAGTCCAGCCAATCTCTGAGCAACAGCTAGCCTGGAAGATACCCTCCCCTACAGTTTTTCTTGCTGAGTAGGACATCATATAGTATAGAACACCACCTTGATCAGTTTGGGTTATCTGTGCCAGCTGTATCCCCTCCCAATTTTTGCCCGTCTCTAGTCTACTTGTTGAAAAGGCAGGATGAGCAAAGGGAGAAAAAGAGAAAGCCTTGTTGGTGTATTATCACCACTGGCTTAGTCACGAATCTGAAACTATGAAGCAAGTTGACTCCATTCCAGTCAGACCCAGTATAATCATATTATCCTGAAAATATTTTGTAATAAACAGCATATTACTATCAGTAAATAAATCAGAGACAGGTTGGGTTTTTTTTTTGTATGAGGTTGGCTTTTTGTTTTGATTTTGTTTTGTTTTGTTCTATGAAAGAACTGATACATTCTACTAGTTAACATTAAGGATTATTCTATTCAGATTGCCAGGTTTGTTGATTCATCATAACAATTCTGTCAGATTACATCAACTAAAATTGCTCTTTCAGGTACAGTAAACAAGTGATGCTGATGAATAAATTATCTATCCTAGAAATAAATGATCAAATAGAAAAAGCTTCTTGACACGTTCCTCAACACTAAAGAAAATATTATGCAATGATTATAGTCCAATTCAATATAAGCAGAAAACTGATCTATAAAATATTTAACAAACCAATCTGAGTGAAACATGACCAGTCTCACTAGTCTATGTGGAAAACTGAATTACTGCCTCTTCAAATTCATCACAGATACTTTGGTATGCTCTTTTAATCAGAAGGTCATTTTAAAAATGACAGGCAAGAGTTATTTATATTTGGGCAAATATTTGAACTTACTACCTTGTTATGTTTATATAAAACGGTGTGCATTGTCCTTGTGTAAGTATTTTTCTCTCTGACCTTTTCAAGCATATAGCAAATAAATCTTTCCTTGGCTTTAAAGTGGCTGTCATAACACCACCACAGGGTTCTGGGCATGTTGACTAAAAATTTCAAAACAGTCTAAACAATTTGGAAACATTTTTCTTTGAAATTAATAGATGTTGGTATGAAATGACTAATCAGCTTTTAAAGTTTCAGTCCATGAATTTGAATGTCTTTCCCAGTTACATTTTCCTGTAGTTTTATAAATAAAGTTGTATCAGTTTCTATCAAGATAGGATTTAACTGAACCATTGCAGTAAGGTAAGAATTCATGTAATGATATTGTATTTTTTTCAGCAAAATTAATTCTGTGGTGGGTTTTTTTTTTTTCCTCTTAAACTGATTAGGAATTATCTTCCATTGCCATTAATTAAAGCAAACTTCCCAACCTACAAGTGCCTAGGTAAAAATGCAGTTGCAGTATGAAAGCTTTATCTCTAAGAAAGAAGATTTCTATGATTTTACTCCAGTCAAGAGGACTCTCAACTCAGCTTGGAATCTCAAATTCAGGCTGCATACTTTCTCTAGATTTATGCTCAGGTTCAGGGATCCCTGTGGTGTGTTGTCCAGAACTGGGACAGAGTCAGGTTTGAACTACCTAAGTAAGTAGTGTAAGAGTGTATAGAGGGAAAAAAAATCCTGTTGTGTTAGCAATTTCCCTGAGAAAATTCTGAATCTTAAAGATAAAAATGGTCTCTGTGTCTTTGTAGAGCACTCATATCAAAGTCATTCTGTAGGACTATGCCTTCTACCTGTGATTGTAAAAAAGCTTACCAAAAGGTAAGACCTCCCATACATATCTTTGATCAGAAAGTCTGAGGTAATAACAGAATAGGATGCTATGTCTGTGACATGCTTGATGGGATTTATTGCTCTTGTTTCCACATGTATGTGTGTGCATGTGTGACTGAGCCAGTAATCCTAATGTAGGTACTTAAAACTCTGAAAAAAATCTCAACCAAAAAAAGTCAAGAAAGTCTGCATGGTTGAATCATATGAATATTGATTTTCAATAATTTGACTACTCACAATTCTATCCATTTTAGGATGCAAGATGGGCTGACCCATGAATGGTGCCATGTGTTTAAGAAGTGATAAGATAAAATAAAATATAATGAACCAGTATTCTTTGGTGCCAGCCTTACATCCCTTGAAACACCTGCTTGAGGAATTATACCTAACAAATGTTAAGCACAACCCAGACAAAGAAATACCAATGAGATCCTGGAAATCTAAACTGATTTGTTTAGCTCTGTGTTGAAATCAGTGAAAAAATATCGTACATGAAAAAAGGTACATATTTCAAGCAGTTACTTACATCTTAACATAAAGGCTATGATGTACCTTTAGTCACCAAACAGAATATGCCTAAGGAACTCAAATATTTGTCCCCTCTGGTCCGAATACTACAGAGTAAAAGCTAAAGCTTGCTGTCTTGTGTCAGGGCACTGTGAAGGTTGGTGGCTCTCCTGGGTCAGGTGCTGAGGGCCAAGGCGATTCCCCATGCAGTATCAGGGTAGGACTTCATGGCCATGACCAGTCCCACCGTCGAAAGTAAAAGGCAGTGGGATAGAACCTGTCTGGGAGTCACTGTTCTGCCTGTCCCCAGCCAGGTCACAGAGCAGGCCAGGGGTCAGCTGGGGGCACTGGGGGCATCTCCATGGCGCTGCAGATAGGCCAAGGTCAGCAAGGACCAGTCCTGGGAGGATAAAAACGGATCCTGGACCAAGAGCAGGAAACAACACAGGAAGCTTCTAAGTGTCATTTTGTTTGGTGGCTCCTAATACAAGTCTTCATCCCAACCCCACTCACATCATCAATTCCAAACTTGCAAGTATAGGCAATCTTTCACAGTAAATTAAGTAGATTAGTAAAAACTAAGAAACTGGTTAGGATAAGAAAAAGAAAAATATCAGAGTTGGTTTAGTTGCAATTGTGAAGTCTTTGGTTTGTACTTTGATTTGGAAAGGGTGTCAGAGAAGCTCTGTTAAAGCATTTTGCGTTCCCAGAAAGTGGGAACATGAGAAGCTCACAAATTCAGTATCTGAAATTCTTATATAGTCTTCAAGCTTGTAGCTACACCACTGAGCATAAAATTAAGCATAAGGCTATATAATTTTCAAATTCAAAGTAGTTACTCTAAATTGATTATGATAAAGGTGGGATTTAACTTAGCAGGGAGAGATTCAACATAAATAGCCAAATTACTATGACTGCTTCTAATGATCTCCTAAATGGTCAGCAACCTGCCAAAGAATGAAGATTAGTTCTATATATAAGAAGTTTTATCACAAATGACGTGGTTTAAGTTGCTTTAAATGGAGAGAGAAGTCCCAAGCAGTTTGCAAATGACTTCTTTCCTTCATGGAATTCCATAATGTTGGGCAGCTACTGAAGATCCCTGCTGTGGACGATGGGTCTAATTCTCTAGTGTATTTTTCCATCTGCAGCTAGCTCATTTGCATTTAATGTGCAAAAGCAAAATGTTCTAATCTGCTTTTACAGATGTGATTACAGGAGTAGAAAATCAGAGGTGATTTTTTTGTCTTTTTTTTTTTTTTTTTTCACAAATATAACAGTATGATTCTGTATTTATTCTGTAGAAATGCAACATGGATCTGAATTTCTACCATATCTTTGAAGTGGAGATAGTCTTCGAAAGAAAAGTGGTGTGATTTAAGAGTTAACAAATTGGGGGTGGGGGCACACACAAACACCTGGTATTCCCTCCCCTTCCCTGCCACACTCTATAAAAGGACAGGAAGTTTGGGTTTCACTGTTCTTTCTCTCTCACTTGGGTGGTGATGGTGATGGGACTGCAATCTAGCTCAGCTAGGCCTGGCTCCACGTGCTCTCCACAATCCATCGCCATCCCGGGACTGGTTTTGTATATTTTTGTATATCCCCCTTCCCTTAATATTTCCTTTTCGCTGTTTATCTGTTACCTATTAAATTTTGTTCATAGTCTTAACTTCCAATTTGGTGTGAGGTGCTTCCTTCCTCATTCCCCTTTGTATCCTCCCTTGGGAGGGAAGAGAGAGGGGGAGAGGTGGTCCACAGGAATTCTGCTCTGTGGGGTTTTGCCCTGAACCCTAAATGGAGACAGAAAATGAACAAATGTAGCTCTTCAAACCACTTCATTATACTTTGAACTATGTTTAGTATGCTGTTTTTTTTAAAAGTGGAAAAAAAGTTTTCATTTAATTAGTGTTGATACAAATGTATTTACTTCAATGGCTTTATTCCTTATCATTTTGAGAGTTGAAAGTAAAAATGAGCCTGTTAGGAATTAGTTGAAGCAGGCTGGATATTATTTAACATTAAATGACTCAAAGCAGGTAACTCTTCCTTCCATAATTTGTAGCACCTGGTAGTCATCTGACATTAGACCTCATCACATACTCTTTCCACTTCATTAGCCACAACCAGAAATCACAGTTTCACAGTAATTGAAGCAATGCTCTGAAACAGTGGTAACTCTTTTAATTTTTAAAGATTTATTATTTTGAAATTCTCTGGCTGTATTTAATTTACTCAGTTTTTAAAAAACTTCAGTAAAATTGTCTGCAAATTATTGTGGAGGAGAAGAAACATTAGAGCATCACTTCTTGTTTGAATGGATCAAATAATATTGCAAATAAAGCTATAACATGCATATTTGAGATGTATGATGCTAGTGCTCAAACTCAACAACCTTAGGCTAGAAAGCTACGTGGTGTGATAAATGAAATTTACAGTCCAGGTGACAAACAAGTTCTCTGTATGGTGGTAAGGAGAGAATGAAACATCATAGTACCCGACTCAACATAGCAGAAAAAAAACCCCTCTGAGATGAAAAGGAGTTTATGAGTCATATTCCACATGAACCAGTAGATATTTGAGGAAACAATTTTCTATGTGCTGTGGAAAGTTTGTGTCCACTTCCCAGCTCCCAAAGCTTAAAAATCATTCCTTCCTAAATGTCAGCTTAAGGAAGACTTACTCAAAGTGCTGAAGAAATGGCAATAAAGAGAGTTTCTATAACACACTTTGATATGTACTCTTCTGCAAAGCAAAAAGGTCCTTCAGTGCAAAAAAAATACAGTGAAGAATTTGTGTTAATTTTTGTCATGAATTTTATTTATAAGCTTTGAGATAAAGGGTTTACAATTTGGTAGAACTGTTAAAGAAGCAGCTCTAGTGAAATTCCATTGAAATAGTTTAAATGCATTACAGTACCTTGAAAATGCAGCTGAAATAGTTGAACAAGAGCTTTCTTCTGACTAAAAGATAGTAAATCAATTAGCTAAATGAAACTCGTATACATTTCTATTTCCCACTGTTCATATCTGCAATGCAAGTTGAAGCGGGATCCTTCAAAACTGTCCTGTCCTGGGCAGCTTGGTTCCAGTGCTTTAAAACCCTTTCAGTGAAGAAATATTTCCTAATATCCAACTTAAATCTCCCCTGGTGCAACTTGAGGCCATTTCTTCTTGTCCTGTCACTTGCTACACGGGAGAACAGACCAACCCTCACCTCACTACAACCTCCTTTCAGGTAGTTGTGGAGAGCAGTAAGATCTCCCCTGAGTCTTCTTTTCTTCAGGCTAAACAACCCCATCTCACTCAGCCACTCCTCATTAGACTTCTTCTCTAGATCTTTCAACAGCTTTGTTGCCCTTCTTTGGACACATTCTAGCACCTCAATGTCCTTCTTGTAGTGAAAGGCCCAAAATTGAACCCAGTACTCAAGGTGTGGCATCACCAGTGTTGAGTACAGAGAGACAATCACACTAGTCCTTCTGGACACACAATTTCTGATACATGCTGTTGGCCTTGGCCACCTGGGCACACTGCTGGCTCATATTCGGCCATCTGTCAACCGAATCCCCCAGATGTCTCTGTAGAGTCTCCCTATCCTCAACCAGATCAACACACCCACACAACTTGGTGTCATCCCCTCATCCAGATCTTTGATAAAGATATTAAAAGGAACTGACGCCAATACTAAGCCCTGGGGAACACTGCTTGTGACCAGCTGCCAACTGGATTTAACTTCATTCACCATCAGACTTTGGGCCTGGCCATTCATCCATTTTTTTACCTAGAAAAGTATATGCTCATCCATGCCGTGAGCATCCAGTTTCTCCAGGAGAATGTTGTAGGAAACAGTGTCAAAAGCTTTACTTAAGTCCAGTTCAACAACATCCATGGCCTTTCTCTCATTCACTGAGCAGGTCACTTTGTCATAGAATGAGATCGGGTTAGTTATGCAGGACCTGCCTTTCACAAACCCAAAGGCAATACTCTGCTTCTGTGAAATGTCATGTCCTCTACATAGGCTGAGGATCTAAAGTCTCACAGCATTTTAACTCCTGTTGACTGGAAAAAGAAATTGACTGATCAGGTATCAGAATGCTGAGAGAACTGCCAGACTCTGCATCCTCTTCCCCCAGATTCTAGAGATTTGGCTATTTGCGTTCAAAATGGGCTCTGGTTTTGCTTAGCTGTGTAACCTGAGATCAAACCACTGTAGAAATGCCTAAGCTCTGAGAATGGGCAGTGAGAATCTCTTCTGGGATCTCTGTCCCCTTTGCTTGGAAGCTGTATTTAAGCTCAGGTCCTTGCCATAGCTCTTTGTGTGAGTTTTATTGCAGCTGTATATCTGCGTAGCGTTGCACATTGCTCTCCCTGACCTGGCCTGGCTGACTTGATTTCTTGGCCTGATGTCAGACCTGCACTGTCACTAAGGACGTGGCTGGCAACCACAGGGCTGTTGGCTGACCCCAGTCACTGCCTCCAATCCTCTGCTCTTCTTGAATCTGTACTCTGTAATGATGTCCCTTGGTGGTAGAGTTGCTGCCTTGCCTGCTTCCTGTGATTTCCAGTTCCTAACTCCCCTTTCCTTGCAGAGCCATATAGAGTTTTTATTCTGTAACACATTGTGACTATACAGGTCATGAAAAAATTGCCAACAATCCATTTTTTCTTCATCAGAAAGAAAGACTTTAAGAGCCCTTAATAAACAGTATAAAATGAATTTTCTTCACAAATTATATCAGACATTTATAGCAAAAATTTAATTGAAACTCAAGAGCATACAAAAATAATTACTCAGGAGAGGCCTGGTTGCAAACCCATTTGGTGACCACAGGGTACCTTTCTCATAGGCTCTGTTTTCCTTTCCAGCTTTGTGCTCTAATTAATCAGGAATCTCTTTTTTTGAGTATTTTATCCTGCTGGCAATTTCTGTGTATGTATAACTAAATATTTATTTGGCCAATGTAAGACTGATCCCAAAGTTAAATAACGTTTCCCTCATGTAGGGCATAAAACACTTGGCTAATCCAATGTATATTTCTTTATTTATATAAAGAAGCGTAGCTCCAAAGAAGAGAGTAAATGAGACCATCCTATTATCCAAACTGTGATCTATTAGGTTGGAGATTTAAAATGTTGCCTTTCCACACATGAATTTACCAAAGATCTCTTAGCCTAATGCCTATTTTTGATGCCTTCTTCTGTTTATTTGTCTCATTATTATTAAAGGTTTTAAAATATCTTCCTTTTTGAGAGGCTGTTTTTTTTTGCTTTTTTTTTCTCAGTAAAGAACATCATGTTTTAAAATAGTTTTATTTTTTTATTATAACATATGTTTATTAGATGTGGGACCACTTTGTACCTAGCCCTAGCTTGTACCTTGTAAACAGGTCCACAAAGCTGAAGGTATATGTCAGGTTGAGTTTAGAAAATCAAAAAAAAAAAATCATAATGTATGATACAAATCAAATTCCTTGAAATAATTAGGGGTTACAAATAGCCTTTAGCACAGCATAATACTAGTATTTTCAAGAAAGCAAATAATTTAACTTCTCAAATTAACTTTAACATTATACTTCTTTGGAAGACCTAAATATGCCAGAAAAAAATATTTAAAGATTATTTATGAAGAATCTGTTGCATATAAAAACTAGCCAGTTTATTTAGCTTGCTCCATGAGTCATCCAATCGCTTATCCAAAAGGAGATAATGTATTAGAAACATTATTTTTTCTATTTAGTTTCCATTCTCTGTGGCTTGCAGAAAAGTTGCAAGTGGAGGGGTTTTTTTCTCATTTTCAGTTTATCTGTGTTCAGCATGGCTGCTATGCTTGAACCTTAGAGTTGTGTAATAATTTAGATACGAATGAAATATTTTTATCTAAGTAAACACATATAAATAAATAAATAAATACATACTTTGTGTCTGACAATATGGAAAGACAATTTGTACTACCCAGAGATAAAATTAAAACACCTGTACTAGTCACCATTTTAGATGTTTTCATCAACACTTGCTGAATGAAATATTTCACTAATAGTTTTCTGAAATATTAACTAAGGAATGATAATATATTTAAAGAATTTAATGTTTTTAATTTTTTTTCTTGCACTAAATGCACAAATATTGCTTGTTTATTTATTGAAAGCAAAGATTTACACCCCATAATAGATACGTTGACTACAAAATAGACTAGAACATGTACCATGTTCTTTTTAGGTAAAACAAAACACCAGATTTATTACTTTAGTAAATACAACAAGTAAAAGATACTCTTTTGGAAATATTTAAAGAGAAGTACTTTATCTCTATTCTTCTTTTTAAAGTTATTATTATTTTTGTTTTGAATTTTAGATACTTTATGTTCCTAAATTATCTTTTAAAGGAAAGTGAAGTCTGAAAAATAGGACTCATAATGCATTTTGTCAAGCTGATGAAAAATGTCCTTATAAATGGAAAGAAACAGCAATAAATTATTACTTTTTTTGATTGATGGATTGCATTATATTGCTCAGATACAGTAAGGGTATAAAATAAATCTAACTGTAATAACAATTCTGTTGGAAAATTTGATTATAAATGTCATAATTAGAAATATATATATGGCTTACACTACCAGAAGTGTGATTAACATTTAGCATACTAAGAAAACGTGTTATATATCTAAGACTTTCTGAAATGTAGAATTTGATTAACTAAACTTTTTGACATATTAAGATTCTTGTTTATACTTTAATTTTTTTACAGCAGTCAATGTGAAATGTTAAAATGCAATCACCTGATTTCACAGGCTCTTTTGCATGTAACTTTTCAAAATGACAATGTTAAAAAAAGTTAAATCTTTCTGAAACATTATTTCTTATAATGCTTCTCACTCGTTCAGTAAGTGACAGTATTTTACTTTTTTTTTATTGTTCTCAAATTAAAATTTCATCACTTAGAGAAGCTTGAAAAGATGCTTGAAATCAAGACCCTTATTTTAATTAACAAGCTCACCACATTTCTAGGTACTGCAAACTTTTGGTACAAAGATGAAGTTCTATTCAGTTTCACATCTGCCAGTTATGACTTGGCTACCATGATTATCTTGTGTACCATCAAGTCAGCCGGAAGTAGTCTTTAACATAAAACTTAAGACAGACATAAGATTTTAACTCCATGCATTAACCAGCATTTTGTGATTTAGATGTAAATGACACTGACTGAAAGCTTAGTTATGATAATGGTTAATCAATTTTTTCTATCTGAAAAATCTAATTACTGCCTTATTAAATTAATTATTATCTTAAGGAAACAATAACAACACCTTTATTTCTTGTTCACAAAACTTGTTTTGTCCATTTTGTTTCCTGTGATTTCTTACTCTGTTTATTGACTGTAATAAATTTGCTGTTATCCAATAAGAGTTGGATGGAGTTTTGGTTCATCACATAAATTGCATGATATGATTTCTGTTCCTCAGAAAGATAACTCATCTGAGACACTTGAAAAACAGATAGAATTAAAATATTTTAGAACGCAGAAAACAGTGGAATGAGTCAATGAATGTTTTCCATGCTTATGTATGATCTTGATTACTAATACTGAGTTTATGGAGTCTTAAGGATGTCTGACACTTAAGTTCCATCTCTGTCAAAACATAAAGAACATGTACTCTGATCCTGAAAAGCATTTTGGTTGATTTGAAAATTTAGATCTTTTTTTCCACTAACCTTGAATGAACTTTATAAAATACACTATCACTACAGTGATGCCTGTTCCCAGTTTAATGTTCAGCTCTCTACGAGAGACAACGGGGATTTAAGCTAAACACAGGTGAGAATGCAATGGCTGATGTACAAGCACATGACCTTCTCTGCACAGATATCGGATTGACAAGTCAAAACCAATCTGTACAATCACTGATACAAAGAGAAGTATGTAGTTTGAAGAAGACAAAAGGTGTTAGCACAGTGATATTGTTGTCACTTTACATTATACTTTCTCTATTTCTTCAGTGCAGTTTGTATATAGATGGAAAGAGTTTGTGAACTTCCATAAAGGGAAATATTTGAAAGAGGGGACTGTAGAACTACAATGACAAAGATGAGATCAAGACAGGTACCAGAAGTGACCAAGGAGAGCAATGGGAAAGGGGAAGATTTGAGGGGAAGTTTTATGGAGGTATGAAACTAGAAAAAGCTACAAGGAGGTGCACTGAGAAGACAACAGGAAAAGAGATCGTGAGTTAATTTAAAGATGATGGATGAGAGAAAAATATTTTTTGGGTGAGAGAGCTTGGTTAAAAACAAAATGAAAAACAATCTGATGAGAAATCTACCTTTTTTTGCTGTTGTAAGTGAAGCTGAAGACACTGATCGCATATTGGTCTACGCTATAAGAGGGTGGTATAACTCACTAGAGCTTCTGCCTTGCTGCTCTCTATAATGCATCTGTCCTTGCCCTCTGCTCTGCTGGAGAGGCAAGTGAGGAAATTCCATTGTGAGCTGTACTTTGACACTGTATGGACTGAAGCTGCTAGTTGCTTTGAGGAAATCCAGTGATTAACAGTTTCACTCTAGTTGTTGAGTGGTACCCAGGAACTACTTGCTAGTTTCCCAGAGGAACTGCTGTAGATCTCTGCCAAAAGAATCTGAGAAGCCTGCTATTTTCCTCTTCCATGAAGACGTGTGTACACAGTGTTTAAAAATAGCTATCTGTGAGTACTAGAGCATGGAAGCTAAGGATTTTGTTTCTGTGAGCATCCATCGGAATGAAAATCAGTCACTCAAATGATCAAGAGCAAATAGAAAAGGAGTGGGCATATTGCTGAAGGAAATATATTTCTAAACTCCTAGGTTTGGGGTTTGAGTTTTATTTGGGTTTGGTTTTAGTTTTTATCTTTCTTTATTCACTAATTTCATTTCCTAGGAAAGGTTCTTTTTTCCTCTAAAGTTTAGAGGGAAAAAATTCATTGATATAGCAGGAAGCTAAGGCATGGTTACTCAGCATGTGTTAGATCTTTTCTAGTGCAACAAGAAATAAATTTAATAGAATCGCTAACAGCATTTTATATAGCTTCCCTCTACCCTTCAGTCCTCTCCCCACCTCCCACTTTTTTCCTTTTTTTTTGGTTACAGTAATTGCTGTCTGAGCCTCAAAGGCTAAAAATCGTTTTTCATCTCATGCATGAAGAATTTTAGTCTGATTGATGACAGCTATGGAACCTTTCCTTAGTCACTAAGCTGCACTAATTTGCAAGCTAAAACAATATTAGCAAATTGTTAATGATCCATGAAACTGCTGCAGCAGCCTTAAATGTTATGCTCAGAACTTTCTTACAACTAAAGCAGCTTACCTAAATTCCCACAATGGACACAAAATGAGATGGCATTTGCAAAACAACAACAACAACTAATAATTGTAGAAGTGACAGGCTTGGCTAATGCAGTACATTAGTGTGAATAATTTGTATTGAGGGCATGTGAACAATTAACATTAAAACCCAGACCTAGTTTGTAGCAGTTTGGATTTAATTTTCATGTTGAGCTAAAGCTGTTGTACACATTTGGTGTCTGCACTTAATGGCTGCAATTTTCCTCTATTTCCATCGCTTTGTGGCTGGCTTTTAAAATGAACTGTATTCCTTAAAAAGGAAAATAGAGTCAATTTTAGAAATAATCTGTGAGTATCTCTTTGCATATTGAAAGAAAAGCTTTTTTTTTTCTTTTTCTTTATTTTTTTTCTTAATGAAGCCCAAAATACTGTTTAATGATTTATTTTTGAAGCGCTTTGAGAAATTCTGTTGACTGAGCAATACTCAAGCTGTTTTATGTTATCTGAGCACGTGGAGTGCTAGTGCCCAATCAACATGTCAGAGTATGAGAAAACACTCTATTTTCAGCTACATGTTTACCAGCAACAAAAGGAGACTGATAAAACAATATGGCCTCCTTTAGCACCTGTGTGGCTCACTGTAGATAGCAGGAAGAGTTTAGACAAAGCATTGCTCTTTCCCTGACCATATATAAGCAAGTTATTAAGTGGGGGTGTGTGTATAAAGCAAGATGTAAAGGAAATTTTAAAAGCTTTTCATATCTAAAAAATTTAATCATTATCTCAAAAATCAAAGTAGTGCAACATTAGGCCATTCCAAAACACAGAAAAAATGTATCTAATACAAAAAAAAAAAATTACAGAGAAATTAAAAACCAGAGATAACTCTGGATACCTGCATCTATTAAGAAGTAAATTTCAGTAGGGGAACTGTCATTATTATAACTTTACAATCTGTTAACCAAAGTTGATTTCTGTTATTTAATCTTACCCTTCCTGCGTTATTGGAATAAGGACTTAACAGTACTTCTCAAACATGATGCATTATTTCGTGTCAACTATGTTGTATTTCATGGTACATAGCAAAGATCTTGCTATTGTATTTTATTTTGGGAAATTAGAAAGGGCCTCCTGAATAATGGATGTTTCCAGAACAAATGTATACAGAGATTGTACAGTTCCAGAAGGCATAGAAATTCAAACCGAAACAAGATGAATCTGAGTGAGGACAAGTTTCTGGTATAATTTTACATGTTCATCTAGATCATTTTTTGTACAACTGTTTTAACTCTTGAAACGAGTATTTCTGAGTAACTCTCAGCTTTTTTTGGTCATCTTCAGCTGTAGAAATTCAAGGTCATAGTGAAAGTTGGTTTTAGACTCCTGAATACAATACATTAGTCTTATCCTCTTGTAAGATTGTCAGGTTCTGCAGCAAAATATTTTTACGTGGTGTCAGTACATAAAAGTATATTAACAATATGTATGAGTTATCTATTGATAACTGTTTGTTCTTAATTTTAGTCTAAGTCATCAGCTTATAACTCACCAGCATGATTTGAAGTAATGATCTTACCTATTTTCATGGGAGGCAATCATATATTTTATTGCATTTTTTTTTCCCTTTGTGATCTCCTTCTACACCAGTTTCTTTCCATCTGAAGAAATGCTGAGTGTAAGATAACACATATATCACTAATATTTTTGGCTTGCTGAAAGTAAGAGCTCAGTTTACATGCCATACATCTAACCCACTATGACTCTATTTGCCATTTTTCATTAGATCAGGAGAAATAACTGCTTTTCAGGTCAACTTGATTAGTTTGATAGTGAAAGGCAGCGTTTACTTTCAGAACTACCTTTATGCTTAATTTTTTTATGTTTATTAAAATCCACACTTTAAGGCTCAAATATACAGTCGATCTTTCACTGAGTGTGAAAAAAAATTTGTACATGTTTATAAAGAATGATCAGTCAATTGGTTCCTGTTTCATCTGAATGTCTCTGTCAATGGACTATTTGATTATGAAATATACTGGAAAACTTTTAAGCTATAAACTAAATGATTAAAGAAATAAGCTTTCTCTGGAATGAGAAGAAGGAAAAAGGTCAATCTATGTCTCTCAAAATGTTTCTAGGGAAGTAATCTAGTAGATTAATTTTACCACAATGAAGTCAATGAGAATTTCACCATACCAACACCAATGGTTCAGCTATTTGTATTTGTGCCTTTGCTGTAAAACTGTTATATAGTAGTAGAAAAAGCAAAGAAATGATGAAGCAACATTCAGTCTATGGAAAGAGATACATAAAAGTATGTCATTAGAAGATATGATGCTGACTCATCAGGACTGTCTTAAGTTAGGGAAAGGATAAATTACAAAAGTCTGTCAGGATTAAAGAATAGGTTGTTTTATTGGGAAGAAAAAAAAAAAAAAAAAGTAGTAAAATGAGGTTATTCATTTTGAAACATTTCGTCCAATATATCGCTTGAGGTCATATGAAGTCTCTGGGTTTTTCTATTCAAAATTACCTGTCAAAGTCTCTCTGATACGGACCTTGAAAAGTAACTGTGAATAAGCACTGAGACAGCCACATAAAACATAAACTATAAAATATGTTATGAGCATGGACAGATGTCATAAAGAGGCATTTCAACAGGGGTTTTGGTAGGTTGTTAATTTGTGGTTTTCTCAGTGTTATAATTGATTTCATATAATACCATCACCTTCACATTCCAATTTACAAGTTATAAGATGCCTTGTGGTCCCAGTGTCTTATCATAAAATGTGTTCTGATNAATGCTGTTACGTTAACAGGAAAGGATAACAAAATTGTAACAGTAGAATTAGTAAATAATTCCAAGTAAATAATTCTTATCATAAAATGTGTTCTGATTTTTTTTTTTTTCCCAATGCTGTTACGTTAACAGGAAAGGATAACAAAATTGTAACAGTAGAATTAGTAAATAATTCCAAGTAAATAATTCTTATCATAAAATGTGTTCTGATTTTTTTTTTTTTCCCAATGCTGTTACGTTAACAGGAAAGGATAACAAAATTGTAACAGTAGAATTAGTAAATAATTCCAAGAGCAATATAACTGTGAGGTTTGATATTGCACAAACATAAAACTATTCTCTAAGCAATTTTTCAGTTTCCACTTTTTGCTTTGACTGGAATGGGAGGAGAAAGTAAAAATTAGAAAATTAAAAATAGAGATGTTATCTTTCCTACAAACTTTGAGATTATAAGAACATAGTAAGTCAGTATTATGATTATAATGACAAAAAACATAGGGCCTACTGTTTTTTTTTTTAATAGGATACACTTTGACCTCTGTATACCATTTACTCAGGGAATACATTTCATAAGTAAACTGATCGTTTTATTCTCAAAGTTTACAACATGCAAGAATATTGTAAAATCAGAAAAGCAGTGCTGCTCATAATATCCTTCAGTGAATTTAACAGTGCATTTGACAGTAAATAACATTTTGAACTTAACCTCTAGGTCATTTTTAAAGACCAGTTTCCTTATAGTTTGTCCTGGTTTGAGTTAGAACAGAACAATTCTGTTTGGTGGTTTTTACTTTTCAGCTCAGTTCCTTTAACTAACTGCACTTTCTGAAGTTAGCAGCCTGTTTTCGCAGGCAGTGCTGCTTCTAGCAGTGATAACACCCGATGTTTAGTATTAGCACCAGGGACTGGTGTGCAGACCAAGGCCACTGCTAGATGCTGTGTACCACATTGGGGGATGCAGAAAGTAAAAGCCACACCTGCAGGGAGGAGCGGACAGATCGGTGCCCTTAAACTGACCAGCATGGTATTCCATCCCATAGATGCCATACCCCGCTGCTGGGGGCCCTTGCCTGGTTGCTCT
>VWZK01000930.1:0-11467 GCA_013396935.1 Baryphthengus martii | reverse complement strand
TGGAGGCATTCAAAACCTGCCTGGACATGCTCCCGTGTGATCTACTCTAGGTGATCCTGCTCTGACAGGGGGGGTTGGACTTGATGATCTTTCCAGCCCCTAACATTCCGTGATTCTGTGTGACTCTGTGAAATCAGCATACTTCCTGCAATAGAGGAATATAAGCAGCTGAGCAAAGGAGAAAGGATGTCTTATCCCAAGTGGTAGGCAAGGTGGAAAAACAATAGGAAGATGAGGATACACCACCAGTGGAAGGGAGGGAATTCTTCAGTGATAGTAATTAAAAAGAGCTGAAATGATTTTCCATGAACTACATGAACAATTGCAGTAAGGTAGCCTGGCACTCATCTTTCTACCTCCTTCTTTTCCTCCCACCCACAGAGGTCACTCTGTCACTGACAGCAGCCACCGGTAGCATAGCTGAAGCTTATCTCCAGTTTCTTGGTCGCTTCATTTGGCCCTTGTTGCTGTATCTCCAGTGACATGTTCCCCTCCTTCAAGTCTCCCTACTACCGTAACAAGTGCTCTTCCTAAATTACGTTTACAAATATATTTAGCTACCAGATATACACCACTTCCTTTTTTTACTGAATCTATAGTCTTGCGCCAATTTTGTAAAGGCAGAATTCATGATAAATTTCTTTGAACTTATTTTCATTAGCATTTTTCACTCTGGAAATTTCAAGTAACACTTCCCAAGGTACTTTTTGGTAATGGAGCAGTGAATAATGAGAATTTATTTGCCTTTTCAAAAGTAATTAATAAACAAAGAGAAGATACTACTTTCCTATTAAATCTGTGATTAATAGAATGCTTTCTTCCTGGCAGCTATAAAAGAAATGTGACTTAATGCAATGCTAATTCTCAGAAAATAATAAAAAAAATCCCTATTATAGTCACTGGAAATAATGTTACATATTCAATAGAGAACTGGGAGCAACTTCTGGACTCCTTACAAGAAAACAATAGATGTGGTAATACAGGGTTGCCTTTGATTTTTAGAGAATGTTTCTAAGCAATATATCTGTGTATGAAATATGCTTGTTGAGTAATCAATTGACGTTGATGGTAAATTCAGAAAAAGACATTTTGGACTTTCTGTGGTTCAGTTGATGGAAACAGAAGTTGAGATAAGAATAAACAGTCGATTAATACATTTTTGGAAAACTGGAGAGCCTTCAGGGTATTTACTGTGATTACAGGTGAAGTGCTTGGCAGAGGCTGTAGCAGAGGAATTAGCATATGGGAAGCATAAGGACAAAGACAGTTCAGGAAGAAAGGAGATAACACATATTTTAGATATTCAGTGATAAGACTTTGTTGTTAAATTGCACCAGAAAGTGGGCTTGAAATGATAAAAAAAAACCACAAGCGTATTTGCTGGAAATTGCACTGACATAGCACTGAGAGGTGTTAAAGGGCAGGAGGGGGAGAATACAATATCTCCAGTCAAAATTAGAATCTTGAGGCAATAACAGGAAGCAATTGTGTTCAGTAAACAATTAGGGACAGGACTAAAGATAGGCTAAAATCTATTTACAACTCATGTGAACTAGAAAACAGGAACACAATTTGGAGTAAGAAGAAAAAGCAAACAATTAATAGTGTCCAGAAGAAAGAAAAGTGTTAAATAATAAAACTTAGTAATAAAACTGTCTTGAGGTATTTGGATTATGATTTTTTTTTCCATTTTGAAATCCACTGTATACTGTGAGAATAGTCATGTGCTCAGGTAATCAAAAATATTCCTGAGCAGATCACTAAGATCTTGGTCTAAATTAGCTATCAAAACTTGGAAAAGGAACAGAGACCACACAGAAAGATCCAGAAAATGCTATAACCAGTATGCAGCTGTGCTACAAAGAGTAGCACACTGTTAGGATACAAAGGGAGGAAGAAACGGATTCCCATTTAAAGGGGAAAAGCAAAAACAAAGCAAAGACTTTGTAATTTGGACTTTTGTTTTTGGAAGACTCTTTACATTCCTGCAAAATGGGTATTTCATAACCTGCACATAAAATGTCTGTGAATGGAGAAGACTGCTATTCTTGTGCAATACTCTTACATTAGATATATTGTAGGAGTAAAACATGATATGAGTATGTGCACACAAATGTGTATGTTGGGCTCAATGTACATATACACTGTACTCATTGTGTACCACAACAAAACACTAAAAGTAATGGCTAAGTGACAGAAAAGAGTTAATATAACTAAAAGGATCTTTTTTGCAGATGAATGACCGTGGTAATAAGTAACTACACTAATCAGTGTTGTTTCTTGGGTGTAACTGTCTGAGTGTCAGATCTGATTTCCACATTAGAAAATTATGTTAAAACAGGATGTGAAATAATGTGGGTGAATACCAAGGAACCAAGATTAATTTATTGAGTACCCTAACAAAAATCAGCAACAATTATTAAGTTTTCTACTGAAAAAGCATAATAGCAAAATTAAATGGAAAAAGACAACAAAACAGAACAGGCAGATTGAAAAAGTAAGTGAAATAGAACTTGCTTTAGCCAATTGACCAGGAAAAAGATTTGAGAATTATTGCAAAAAAAAATTCTAAAACCTCAGGTCACTGAAAATTGCAGTGAAAACTGCAAACAATGTACAGGTTACACTTAGGCATCACAACAGCTATTAGAGAAGAAAGTAGTTCTGCTATAATAATAACCAACACTAGTTTCCTGATAAACTCAAGCTTTATCCATAATCACTTGCCTCAGCACACGCTTAAAGATGAGAAGCATTTCTAAAAGGAGGTAGTGTAGAACGGGCACAATTTAGGTCAAAATACTACATTTAAGAGAACCTAAATTACAGTGAAATACGTACAATCACTGCACCCATCCTGTTTCTGCTGAGGGAATTAAGGACAGATTTAACTGTAAAATGCTGATGAAGGAGATTGACAAGCATGCACTTGGGAGGCAAATATACAAGTTAAATCACCAGGAAGCTGCAATCATATCAGATGGGGCTGTACAGCTATGGGTGCTGCTCTCAGCATTCACCTACTTTGCAGCCACACCACCTCCCTGGTGCAGCTCACTCTGTGTCCCCAGATTGCTGGGCCAACTGCACTGGAATCAGGCTGGTGATAGGCTTGAGTACAGCAGCAGAAACTGGTGCCAGTTTTTCCCCCACAAGGCAGAAGAAGGAAATAACTTGGCAGAAGCATCAAAGTAACTTTCACGTGGTTGCAGAAGTTGTAATCTACCTACTTTCTATGGGCTCTTTCCATCACCATGTCATTTGTTTAAGTCTGCTCAGGACACTTCCAGATCTCCATCTGAATTAAGATCTCCCTGGTTAAGAAAGCACATTGGCCAGCTTGCAATGGGATAAATCAGGATATCACGTATGGGCTAGTGTAGCTGGTCAGCAGAGGTAGGGGAATACAGTAGTGTGTACAGATGTGTATATCTGGAGGAAAAGATAGATAGATAGATAGATAGATAGATAGATAGATAGATAGATAGATAGATAGATAGATACATAAATAAATAAATAAATAAACCCCAGACCAAAACAAAAGTGTGTTTTGAAAACACCCTTGGCATTTAACAACAGCGAACTCAAAAATTAGGAAAGATGAGTTTTTAAATATCAAAACTGCAATCAAATTCAGACTGGTAAGAAGACATGATCAGCTGGATGCTAAGCAATACTACTCTGTAGTGTGGAACAGGTTTTTGCTGTCTTGGCAGTATGTTCGTCTGTTTCCATTTTAATGGGGATCTTCATATGTTCATGCTTAAAATGATTCAGTAATTATTATTTTCTCCCTCCTGCATAAAATTCTACTGACTTTACAAATGCAAGCAGAAAATTTAATCTTGTTCATCCTCAGCTCTCAGAGTAACAGTAATCTGATAGAATCATGAACGAAACAGTTAGGATAACTATTTTTTTTTGTTGTTTATTTGTCCCTTACATCAGAATAGTGATCTTCAAAGTTTCAGGATGTTATGGAAATAGTGGCAAAGTGTTGGTTCATTCACAACCCATTGGTCTAGGTATTTGTCCAAATCCCACTATCAACAAGATGGAGGGAATCCTCCCTCTTTCAAGCTTACTCATATCCTGTTAGTCTACACTAACAGGATCGTCACCCACCACTCCAAAGCAGCCATCTACCAAAGAGGGCTGAAAAGCTGTTTCACAGTGCAAATCAACAGCTTTCAGCACTGCAGGGCAGAATATAGAAGCTATCATCTATAGCCTTTTATACTTTTTTTTAAATGCCTGTGTTATGAGCACATCTACTTTTTGACTGATATCATTTGAGAAGGATAAGACCAACCTTATCACTTCCTATAGAAAAATGCATTTTTTTCATAAAGCTATTACAAGCTCTGTTGTTACATTCTCTCCCACGCTTTGTGGAAAGCAGGACACAGCCCTGCAGAACCAAAATGGCGCAATCACTATGGCACAACGAGTATGAATGTAAGTGTAAGTGATCAGAAATACTATTCTTCATGCAGTCTCCATGGACTTCTCATCAATTTGCTGACTGTAGGTACGGCACTTGTTCAGAAGGTATTTTTATTTTGCTTCTTCAAACACTATGTTCAATTTGTGATCTGAAATAGGTAACCTATATTAGACGTAGTCTTCTCTTTCTTACCTGGTCTGGCGCAGCAGTGACAACTGTTGTAAAAGTTTGATCCACAGATGACAAAGTAATACATAGACATGAATGAAGCCATGGCATACCAAGATAAAGTAGCTTTATTCTTCAATATCATTAAAAATGAGGCATGCACAACTCAAACATATTCTGCTTAGCACAACATTTTCCTGTCTAATTAAAAGCGAGCAAAGAAAAAACATGGCAAATATTATTGCCATGCAGGAATAGTTTATCATCTTAAGGTTTTTTTTCAAAGCCTGCGCTTAATTTCTTAGGAGCAAAATCCAGACCAGTTTAAGCCTATGCTTTCTTTAAGTGTGTCTTACTAATTCAGATATTTCATTCCTCTAGTTAACAGGACCTAATATTGCTTTAATTAGACTCCTTGCCCTCTCAAATACTGTTAGATCTTGGTTAGTTAAAAAAAAAACAAACAAGAAAAAACTCCCAAACTACATTAATTCTCTTTATGCGTTCCTGTTTCATTTACAGTGTCATTTGTCTCTGTGATGATGCAGCAAAAATAAAGCCTGGCTGGTTTGCGGTGCACCTCGCTTCGTTGCTCCAACTCTCAGTGCTTTCCTCCTGATTTACAGTATCTCAGCTCATCCCACCACATCAATCATGGCATCTCTCATCACTAAAGGAACAGTAAGGAGGAAAATGCAGAAGTGGAGGTGAGGGAGGAGGGGAATCTGGCACACGAGCTGCTGTGTAAAGAATGGCTGGTGTTAAATTTCTGTCTGCAGAGACAGAGATAAAATCTGGCATGTGAGGCATCTTAGCTGCGAATGACTGTTCTAACTTCATTAAACGGCGATTATTGGATGCAGGGGGGAAATGATGCCTGCTTTAAGGGAACATATAATCACTAACACAGCTTTTTCCCTAAAGGGAAATCTGTATGACAAATAACTTGCAAGATAAGTGTGGTATTTCTATGGTAATTTTATGTTGTTCTCGACAGTCTAAAGCCAAATGCAGGTAACTACAAGGTAGATGAAATACAAGCCTGACATTTCAACATGTTATTAGTAACGTGTGGGATATGCAGCTCATACCTGAATACAGAGGGTTCCTGATTCTGTGGGCTTGTAAATTATCATTCCTCCATGGAATGTGGCTCTCGAATCATGCCTTATATTTTAAGACAGATTTCCTCTTTCACTGTAGTATTGTCATTTGCAATTAAAGGCATTTTATGCTAAATCATCAATTTTTCAGTTTCTGTTCTCTGCCAATCACTTTTGCCTCACCACAGTTAACATCTGTTTTCTTTTTGCATTGTTTTTTAAAAAAAATAATAATGGGTTTGGACAACATTCCCAGTGCAGATATCCTTTCCCAATTGAAACATTGTGGAAATGGAACTCTGGCTCAGAGCTTCGGAGCTCAGATTTCTCTATTATGATAGGAAAAGTGGAAAGTCAAGATAAAAACATGCCTGAAATTCAAGAGCATTTTGTTTTCTCAGTGGTTTTCTTGATCCTACATGATTTTTAACTCTGTTAATTCAAATAGAATTATTCCTGGTTTACACTATCGTAAGGAAAAGGGGGAATAAAGATTAATGTAAAAAGCATTTTAAAAAACCCTAAAAATACAAGACCCTTTGTTATCTATGTGGTCAAGAATTGAAATCTTTTCTTGGTACCTACTAATCCACTATTTTGTTGAAATGCTATACTGCTTTGGATCAAAGAAAAAATAAACAAAGGATTCCAAAATTTGGATATATACACATAATCTGGACAAAATTTTTTCCTTCTCTACACGACAAACAAATCTTAATAATTTTTCAACTTTTTCATTTTCTGCAGCTCTTCATTTCCAATGTGTTATTTTTAACAATTTCTAAATTTTTAAGAAAATTGTTATCTCTTCTTTAGTCTCTTTTTCTTCCTCTCTCACACACTTACGTGCAGATACATAGGACATATCAGATGTGCAATGACTCAACCTATTTAGGAATATGGTATAAACTTTATCTACCAAATGAACGTCAAAACTCATAGTAGACAAAAATGCTTGGCTAAATTTAATGATGGTAAGTCTTTCTACCTCCTACTTGAATAAAGTTCAGTCATTTAAGTGTCATCATTGCTCATCTTTAGGATGCTATCAGAGAGTCAGGAGGATGCACAAACAATACACTAGCTCTGGACCATTTGCGTCCTAACATCTCGCCTTCTGCATATTTCTCTTTTGCTTAGTAAATTACCCAAGTGTTCTTTCTAGATGCAATCCACATAATATTTTGTTTGGGACACTCAGGCTACTTTCTCCATGCTTAATTACCTATGTAAATTTTATATGTCATTTATGAGAAGAAAGTGGCATAGTGTCCTCTAACACTAAGGAGTAGGAACTTGTCTTCATATTTTGTGGAAATAATACTATGTATTGTTCAGTTCAGAATAATGAGCCAGATCTGACCCTAAACCCAGGGTTTCTGAGCTCAGACGATGGGATCTCAACAGTAAGTGGTATACCTAATGCAAAACACTGGCTTAACCAGAATTTCAGGCTCACAACTCGTACTGTTAAACAATAAAGGCCCTGGGACCAAACAGCTCTGATTGGTTTGTGTCTACACTGCTCAAGAGTAGTTTCTTCCAGAGGAAATTTTTCTTGGCTAGACTTAATGGGAGCAGAGCAAAGAGCCTGGGAGAAACCTCACAGTTTTTCAGTGGACGTACTGAAGGTCTAGACTTGCTCCCTAGCTTTCTGCACAGGGGTTCAGAGATAGCTTTCCAGAATGGTTCCTTCCTACTAGCAAATCACAGTGACCCCGCTAACAAATCGAAAGGGAAAACAGCATCTGTACCTCCCATATTGTACTTGGCAAAGCTGTAGATCCCAAAACGATCTGTTTGAAGCATTTCCGAATGAGAAACTGGAAAGAACAGTTAACTTAGTGAGAGAGAATGTGTGATTTTTATGCAGCCTAACCCATTATTAACAAATATGAAAACTCAACAGTTTGAAAGCTGGCAGGGAAAAAAAAAAAAAAAAAAGAAAGCGTGAAAAGAGTAGGATATGTGTCAATCGAAAGCACAAGAGGTGAGCAATCAGGTTAGACACTACAGCAGATAAGAGCCTGTGACTGGTCAAAGAGGAATTGAACTTGCCAAGCAACTCATGATCTGTAGAAGATAAGAAGATACATACCAAGAAAGTGAAAATAGAGAAAGTGAAAGCGAAAATAGAGAAAGTGAAACTGAAAATAGAGAAAACAAAAGTTTACACTGGGAATATATTCTAGGTCCATGTTTTACATTTTGTGACTGGAAAAGGGCTTCAGGCTGTCGTTTCATAGCACTTCACCACTAAACTCACAATTCTGATAGCACTATGCTTTTATCCATACGATCCTGAGCAGAAAGATCTGGCTTGTGCTTGTGCTAAAATGAGATTTCCTTTCCTAAAGCTTATATTTGAGCCTTAACTCAGTTTGCTTGACACTTGAATGCTTTCTGTAAATTTTTGCCTCCACGGCTTAGCTTTCCTTCTCAGGATAGTTCCCTTAAGTAACTGATTTGTGGAGACTTAAGAGGTGTGAATCAGAAGGTTGGAGTTGGACACAGTGACAGTCACACAAGTTCAGAGTAATTTCATTAAACCCTGCTGTTTGTGAATCCACATCTTAGACCTAACTCACTACCATGTTCCTCCTGTTCTATGTTGAATGTAACCTTAATGATGTCAGTGAGGAGTTGCTGATGGAAAAGGGATTCATGCAGTTGAATTTGTCTGCAGACTATTGTGCTTATTATGCACAGCAGAGTCATTATGAAAATGATGAATTGTGACTGATCTTCAGGAAACTTTGGTATTCATAGTCCTCCAGCCATGTATTTCCTCTTACATATTCAGTTAAAATTGCAGGTATTCTTCCTGTAAGTAAAATGTGCTAATGTCTCCATGAAATTTTGTTAGGACACGTACAGTTATCCCTGTACTTAGGTTGAATACTGTGTCAAACAGAGTAATATCTGGATAGTGTTTTAATGTCTATAATGGTGCAAAAAGGAAGATGTGCTCTGGGAAGTGCAGTTTGTTGATATCCTTGATAGCTGAAATAATAGGAAACAAATAGGGTAGCCTTTATATGGCAGATATGGCAGAAAGCATTTGAGTTTTTTTTTTTTTTATAAAATACAGCATCATGTGCGTCTTTTTTGGATTACAGCATGATTAAGAGACACATTCATAGTAAGTTATCAGGCAGTTTGGAGACGATATTGGGACTATCCAGAGAGGAGCCAGTGAGTCAGATCATTAAGTGTAGAGTCAACTCCAGACTGCAGATACTTAAATTTAGATGTCTCAATATGGCTACAGGGGAGCTAGATTCTTAATTTCTCATTATACTCAGTGATAACCAGTACAATGAAAGGAGTATAGAGAATTGCTCAGTTCACTCTAATATAGAGACATTCAGCTAGGCTTCACTGACTGCATTAACTAGCTCCCAATTATCTAGGAAGTGAATTAGCAGTCTAGTTTAACACCTGTTCCTAGATGTCTACAATCCAGAGCTAAATCCCAGGCCAAGGATGTGATGATGTAATTAAAGTGACATAAATGCACTGATGTTTAATCAGTGAGATAATCAGTGGGATTATCCTGTTCTCTCAAGTGAAGGAGGTTGTGGGTATAGGAGGGGTATAAAATTATTAGCAAAGTTTTCCATCACAAGAATGCTTTACTAACACCAACATTAAAGAGTGGCAATTACATCTTCTTGATTTCTGCCCAAGTAAACCTAGGACTTGCTATAATAACTGTAATAGGACTGGCAGCATTCAATCTAATAGAAGTAAAAAATGCTAAATTAAGGCTTGAAAAACGATTATCAGCACAATCGTCATATTGAGAAAAAGAATGAAGATAATGGTTCTAAATGTAGATACTCATACCTGAAATACTAGTTAGATACTAAATGTTATAGTGATTGTACAGATTAGGCCAGTTATTTTTTCACTTCACCCGCTAACATTGTAACACATCTGAGTTTTCCTTTAGGAATTTGATATGTAACGGCTTGTTACCTATTGATTCTCTGAGAAAAGAAAGAAGCTACCTTTCAACTAATCTAATATGTCTAGAATCCCAGATATTAATTATTTGAAATCTTTAAATGGAAAAAACTTACTTCTAATAAGCAGACTATTTGTACTAAAGACAACATATATATATGTAGACAGCACTGCGGATATTTTATAATGGGGTACAGAAAAATAAAAAATAGTTTTGGTTTAAATATGATTTACTGAATTAATTCATAAAGGTTTATGGTTTCATTTAACTTTCCTTGGAATTCTATGTTTCTAGAAACAATTTGAGGCTTTCCTTTGCTTACATTGTAATCTGTACATCAACTGTTATTTTCCTTTGGGCGTATTCATGGCAAGAGAAGATTTAGAAGTTACAATCTTTGTTTGAGAAGGCATTATGTTTTTGTCCTGAAGGCCAAAGGAAGAACTGGGAAATTTCCCACAACCATAAATACTTGGTTTGGGACAAATTTTACTGGAGTACTGTGACAGATGATCTTGAGGTTGTGCATTTGCTCCTGCAAAATATATTTGCTTTGAGTTTTTCTCTTGCATGATCAATGGCTGAAGACACTCAGATATTGAAGTACAAAATGGGAAAATAAACTTGATAAATTTGGAAAGGAAAATTAAAGACCGGGATGTACATCCGGGGAGTGAAAGGAAATCTCTAGTATACACTTCTGTGATCATTTAGGCTTTCAGTGACAGAGAAGAAACCAGAACAAACCTGGAATAAAATATCGAACCCAAAGAATATCCATTAGAAATTGTCCTTAGATTGCTTAGCTTATGGAAGGTTTTTATTGGAATTTTATAATCTTGGTCAAATTCACTAAAAAGTCTTTAGATTTTTTACTTCACGGTTACAGTTAACAAGTTCCTGTAAAAACTGATTATTTTCTGGGAAACTAAGACAAATAATATAAAAAAGATCAAAGAATGCAAAATGCATCACACAGACTATCAGTAGCATTTTCAGTGCAACTTCTTTTTAATTTTTCTCAACTTGTGAACAAAATTAACATATCTAAGGCAAAGGAGGGAAGATGCATTCATGCTGGTGTCAGGACTTAACAGGTAAATTGCAATTCTACTTGTTCTGGTCACGTCAGACCACAAGAGGCCACTTGGAGGTCACTTACTTGCAAACTAGCTGGCAGTTAATAATGAAAATCCAGTGCAGAGCTTGTTCATGTTAAGAATGTGGAAAAACAGAAGGATGAACCATGAACACGCTTTTATTTTTTTTTTTCCAGATTAATTTACCAAGTGTGATATCATTGTCAATTTTAGTGCAAGACCCTTAAATAAGCAAGATCCAGCCTCCCAGGCTGGATCAAGCACCAGCGTGAAAGGTTCATCAGTATAGAAATAAAAAAACTTTATGAGGGATTTGGTCTTTATTTAAAAACAAAACAAAACAAAAACAGTTTGAATTTGTTTCTAAACCCGTCTTGGGCTTTGCCAATAGAAAATAAAAGCAGGGAAAATAAACTGACACAGACAATGTAAGTAGGCACTGAACTGGAGTATAGGTGATGACATTCAAGGACACTCAGCTGTTTCATTGGGAACAAAGTTGTCAGTCAAAGTCATGGCGCTCCTGGAAAGGTGGAAGTGCTGAGGTGCTCTGTAGGGGGGAACCCATGTCCTTTTACACTCATATTATATATTGATATTTATATTATGTACAGATATATTATATATTACAATATATTAAAGTTATTATACAATATATGTAAAATTATATTAAATATAC
>VWZK01000927.1:0-16658 GCA_013396935.1 Baryphthengus martii | reverse complement strand
CGAGGGGGCGGCCCGATCGGAGCCGTTTGCGTTTGGCAAAGCGGGATCCCGGGCTTCTCTTTAGCCGTGTTCGAACGGGGGATGTGCTGGGCAGTGTGTTTCCTGCTCCAGTTCTCGTAACAGGGCTGCACAGCCTGCGGGGAGTGCAAGGAGTCCTCAGGATTTGTTAAAGGTGTTTCATATAGGAGATACGCAGAGGAGAGTTAGGAAGTAGAAAGGGACAACAAGAAATGGCCTCAGGTTGCAAGGGCAAGAGGAAATGGCCTCTGGTTGCGCCAGGGGAGGTTTAGGTTCGATGTTATAGAATCAGAATCATCGGGGTGGGAAGGGACCTTAAAGATCATCGAGTTCCAACCCCCCTGCCATGGGCAGGGACACCTCCCACCAGAGCAGGTTGCCCAGAGCCCCATCCAACCCGGCCTTGAAAACTTCCAGGGATGGGGCTTCCACCACCTCTCTGGGCAACCTGTGCCAGGGTCTCACCACCCTCATGGGGAAGAACTTCTTCCTATTGTCCAACCTAAATCTACCCTCCTCTAATTTGAATCCATTCCCCCTTGTCCTATCACTACCTGACATCCCAGAAAGTAGGCCCCCTTCAGATCCTGGAAGGCCACAAGAAGGTCTCCTTGGAGCCTTCTGTTCTCCAGACTGGATAACCCTAACTCTCTCAGCCTGTCTTCATAGGAGAGGTGCTCCAGCCCTCTGATCATCCTCGTGGCCCTTCTCTGGACACCAAAATTTCCTCACCAAAAGGGTTGTCAAGCCCTGGCCCAGGCTGCCCAGGGAATTGGTAGAGTCCCCATCACTTGAGGGATTGAAAGCCCTGTAGATGTGGTGCTGAGGCACATGGTTTAACAGTGGACTTGGTAGGGTTAGGTTAATGGTTGGACTCGGTGCTCATAAAGGTCTTTTCCAACCGAAATGATTCTGTGATTCTATGACCATTCACGTGACAGTAGCACAATTACCATCCAACAACAAATTGCATCCACTTACCAAAAGAAATCTTGAAATTAGTCTTATCCTGAAACATGCACCATCTTACATCGGATATAACAAAAAATATTAAATGTTGTAATTAGTCAGGACTTATATATACCTATCGCTACAGTAATGAAATACTTGAGAAATACAGGGAAAGATTACACCAGTTCTAGAACGTGTATGGGTACAAGTTAGGATGTTATCCTGCAGTTAGGATGCTACATCATCTTCATATTTCAAAACTAAAAATGCAGTAAAGATCTGTTTAAAAACTAGAGTTCACTAAGCAAATGCAAATCATAAAGTCAGGGTAGTTTGACATAATGATTTTCAGACCATGTGTGAGAAAAGATTTTTTTTTTTTCTGTGTCGGAGCCCCCTTTGCCACTTAGATATGAGTGATCTGGCATATTAGGTGGCAACATTGTCTTAGTGAGACTGAGACTGTTCCAGTCTCCAAAACTTTGTACTTCTAACTCTTGTTTAACATATAACAATTTTTTGCTTGAATTTTAAAATACATGAAGCTGTCTCAACTAGACTCAGTATTTTCTTTAAATGGCTGATGAGCCAAACAGGCGTTTGAAAGAAGACAAAGCAAACACGGTACATTTTTCATCCCCCAATTGCCTTCTTAAAGACACCTTAAATCTCAGTTTTCCAGTGATGGGCAGAATCCTCTGCTAATGCTGTAGCTGTGCTTGGATTGTGTCGTTGGAGAAATCTCTGGGAGATGCAGGTTCTTGCAATCATTGTGGGTGCTTTTGCTGAGATGGTTTGTTTGGTATTTGCAGTTAGAGTGAAACGATAAGGCTGTTAAACGGGCATTACTTAGAAAGTCTGTTGGAAGAGGAGACCTGAAGGGGTGCTTTGGTCACAGCTCCATGTCCTTCGATTCTAGGACAGAACGTGAATTTTAATTTCCCTTATTTTTATACAGTGAAGGGCTCTGTTTTTTCTTTTTGTTGCTGTTTTGTTTTCTTTTGATTTAGTTTTTTGGATTTGTGAACGGTTTTGCGTGGGGAGGGGTTGTGTGGTTTTGGTGTTTTTTTCGGTGGTGGTGGTGTCTTTTCTATTCCTTTTTCTGTGTAAACCAGGCCAAATAAACATATGTGATGTTTCACCAGAGTGAAGAAATTACCACAGATTAGACAACTGTTCTGTTGCAGCACTGGGAAGTCCCATCAGTTACTGCTGGTACCTTTAATTCCTATATAAAGAACCTTCTAGCTGACGCTTGAAGCCAAAAGCCAGAAAGACTAGAAAGATAACAGAGAATTTTTATAATGCTTGTATCGTGGATTTGATTATCCCTGGTTCGATGTATCTTCAGAGCCCAAGCAAATACTGGCACTGCCTGCTGTCTTCAAAGCACCTTTGAATCCCACAGGAGCCATAATTAATTGGAACAGTACCTGCTTGGTCTTGCCAGTTATCAAACACCGTTAATACCTCTGTTTCTGCCCATTGCAGTCTTTGGTTTAAATTTTTATATTCTTTTTTTTTTTTTTTTTTTTTTTTTTTTTTATATATGCTAGGACGTGGAGTTAAATTGCATCCAGTCATATAGTCCTAGGATAATGGGCCAGCTCATTTATTTCACAAGCGGCCACTATTCATTTGCACCTTTGGAAGTGCTGCTGATATAGCCTAAGCCAAAGGAGATCACATCCTAAAACTGTGAACACATCCAGGACATCTTAAAAAATCAGTTTGAAGATGTGTAGCTTTAACTCTCCTTTACCATAAAGTATATTTATCTTTGAATTGGGTTAGTTTTTATACTTTTTATAGGTGCAGCCTTCTGTGACTATTCCTATAAAGAAGTTTTATAGCGCTTGATAACGGCTCCATTTTCCAATGTAGCTCTGAAAATAATAACTTTATGTTTCTCTGCTGCTTCTTAATTTTTACTTGCAAGTTTGTGGACTTTTTAGCATCGTATAAGAGCCCTAATTGTATCCCCATTGTACTAACTAGTAGGTACGTACTGAGTGAAGAGATGGTTTCTCATCTAAAGAGCAACTTGGCACAAAGAATGCAAGACTTTTTATGCTTTGAGGCCAAAAAGCCATGTCAAAGAAAGACAAATCAAAGGACATGGCCGTCGGCGAGAGCTTATAGAAGCAATTAATTTTTTGCCTCCACAGCCACCACAAAACAAGATCCTACTGGTGGAAGTAACTGCAAGGTAACAAAACTAATCGAACAGATGTAGCCTCCCAAGAAGGAGGGTGGCAAATTAGGGACGTGCCCTTGCCTATCTGCAGGAAAGCAGTTTAGTGTTAGTGCTTCCACAATAAAAAAGAGGTCTTCAAAAAGAAAAATAAAGGTCTTTTTTCCTCTTGTTCCTGCTGAGGTCCTGATCTGCGGGTTCAAGGCTGCTCTTGCTCACAATTTAATGTCTAAAGTCGGGGCAACCTCTGACAGTAATAGGCTGGCTGCTTGCTAGAACTTTTTGTGTTAATATTTTAAGTGCCCAGTAACTTTACTGTTTTCTTTCTTTTTAAATCCATGACGATTATATGTGTGTTTCTTTCCTGGCACATTTGTATGATAGGTTTTCAATTGATTTGCTGCATTTCATGATGAGTGTTTTCAGTACAGTTCTAGGGCATATGTTGTTTCTCTGGAACTAATCGTTGAACCATCTTGTTTGCCAGCTCATATTTGAGGATCCCAAAGCTTTAGCTGCGTTTTTTTCTTTTCAATGTTTTTTTCTGAATGGGAAACTTTTATTTCGTTCTGCTCTTTCTGCTGTCTCTCAGCCCACCAAGTCCTTTTAATTTCCTTAGTTACAGCATATGACTGTGAGAAACTATAAACAGTTTGTTCACCTGGGGGGTGAACAAATTCAACAGTTCGCAGAATCACAGAACTGCTGTGGTTGGAAAAGACCTTTAAAATGAAGTCCAAACATTATCTAACTCTCCCAGGGCCACTACTACACCATATCCTTAAGCATCACCTCTAGATGGCTTTTAAATACATCCAGAGATGGTGATTCAACCACGTCCCTGGGCATCAAACGATTTATTCGGCTGCAAATAACACTGATGCACGCGAGGGGACACTACCTACTGAAACAGAATTTACAAATAAGAAATTTCCTTTCTCTATTACAAGCTCCCATTAAAGGGTGACCACATACAGAGAGGAATGGCACAGGAATGCACCAAACCAGCAACTTTCTTTGAGATGAAGACGGATATAATTAGAGGGTCGGGATGAAGCTTGTTACTTTCTAACTACATTTATGCTTGGAAATAAAATAGTCATCTGAGTTAAAGAGCTATTGTAACTGAGTGTGGTTCAGGGGTACTTAAAGCTAATTGCTTACTGGGTTTTTTAATAGCATAGGACTTTTATAACACAAGGGAGTGTGGCAGGGAAGACCTGCTCGCTTTATGTGGTTTAACTCCAATTAGGATCAAAGTAGGTTACTGATTTATTAATGACACGTAATTAGCCGGCAGTCAGTGAACTTCGCATTCCGGATCGATATCAACAGATAAACCAGAGCACAAAACACTTGCAAAATGTTAAAAAGCACCCGCAGGTTTCTAAACGCTCTGATCCCCACCATTTCTAATCCCCCAGGAGCCTGCTCACGTGTGTGCACCCTTCTCTTGCAGGACAGGGGGTGACAAGTGCACCCCAGTCTTTTGGCCATGGACATTCTCCCGCTGGAGATGGAGATGGGCTTGCTCATATTTTTAGGTGTGCTGTCCCCATGGGCTGTTTCTACTCACGCTCCTGCTATACCACCAGAGAATCGTTTCGGTTGGAAAAGACCTTTAAGATCATCGAGCCCAACTGTTAACCCAGCACTTCCAGGTCACCATTAAACTATGCCCCTTAGCACTGCATCTACACAGCTTTTCAATCCCTCCAGGGATGGGGACTACAGCATTTCCCTGGGCAGCCTGTTGCAGGCGTTGACAGCCCTTTTGGTGAGGAAATTTTTCCTAATATCCAACCTGAACTTCCCCTGGTGAAACTTAAGGCTGTTTCCTCTTGTCCTGTCGCTTGTTCCTTGGGCAAAGAGCCCAATACCAGTTACTATCCAGGCCATGTTACCATGACAGGTCCATCGAGAGGTTTTGTTGCCTCCAAACTCAGCTGGTGTAAAATTACTGCTATAATATTTTATATTCTTGACAGGCAAAGAGCTTCGTGGAGTGGAAGAAACATCAGATGCTCCATCACTCGCCATGGAGCCATCCCTGCCAACTCCTTGTACTTCCTTGCTGGCTTATCCAGCCAGAGACACAGGCTCTGCCACTCCGTAGCTGGTCATTTCACATTTAAAATGTCAGGCATATATTCGTATTGTATGAGAGAATGCTAAGTAGGAAATATTTTAAATGAAAATATTTTGATGAAACGACAATAATTCTGGTAAGAAGAGTAATATAAAGACTCAAACCACAGGGGCTGTTATCCCAGTCTCTTCAGTCATGGGCAACCGTAGCTGACTAAGGACAAGGAAAAAAATCAGAATAAGCCCTGTATGCTATGGCAGTTCCCCAGATAAATCTGAATTATATATATTCTGGTTTAGCATCTATTTATTTTCTTGTAATTGCCACCATTTGATTTACTGTTGACCACGATCGAACATGAGACTCAGAAATAACATTTTCACAGGAGTATTTATTTAAACTTTTGGATCTCTTTCTTGAGTGGCTCTTGCAGCCTTTCCCAAATTATCCCTACAGAAATGGTGTAACTTCTAATGTCTTAGAAAATCTGTTGGGTGTCCTGTTGCTCACAATAGCTAATGGAGCACAGCTTTCCAGAAGCCATTACTCCAGGATTATTAACATAAAGCAAAGCACTGCCCTTTCTCCTTCTCCACCACCCTGCAGCCACTCACAGTGGGCTCTGCTCCTTTGGATGATCCTGGTGTCACCTCCACCATGGGATACCCTGCCTGCTGGGGTGCTGTAGGGTGAAGGAGCCCGGTCTCCATTCCCTTGGACTGCCTGTTCCATGGCCAGGTACATTTCTCAGGATATTTAGAAAACAAAATACATACTGAATTAAATTAAAGCCGTGAAACTCCAAACTCTGCGGTAAAGCAAAATATGAAACAAGACCAAACCTGACAAGCACACAGAAATTCAGAAGAGAGGTCAGAGCACATTTATGAGACAGAGAAAATATAAATATAAACCAGGGTCATAAATAATATACAATAAGACAACACTGGATATAGATTTCAAGTATGGATGGAGATACAGATATATATATAGAAGGGAGAAGCGATGTTGCAGGTTTTGTCAGGCTAGAGAAAAGGGAAATACTAGAAATAATATTATGGTGATTTTTTTTAGGGAAGAGGAGAAGGAACTCTCTGTTTAAGCTGAGTAGAAAGAAAATGGTCAGGGGAAATGATGGAAAAGAGGGGCCGTGGCACTTGGGCACACAACAGACAGCTTCAAAGGCGTAAATAAGGGACTTTAAAGGAGAGAAAAGATCTGAGATGGAAGCAGGATCTTTCACACAGTGTGCAAGTACCATGGGAACGGTATCTTTTGAATCTATATTATCAGATAAAGAGAGTGACATCTCTATGAATCCAGGAACCGTCGGCTGCGCAATAGCTGATAGAAAAGCCTGCAAGTGACGTCCCGCTAATCTTCAGGGATTCCTGTGTAAGGGATGAGAGATTAGGCTACCAAACTGATTTTTAAAATGAAAATAAATCAGACATGAGCAGCCTGCTCTGGAAACACCATCCTTACGGCATTTCAATAGATTCTGCAAGAAGCTCTGTAGCGTTCGGCCCGGAATAAGAGGAGCTATAAAGCCAGATATCGGATGCACGGCGCACCACCTTGTGAAGCTATTTTGCCTTTCAAAGCGGTTGTGTGCAGATGGGTGCTTCACTTTCAGCACTTGAAAAATATAAATCCTAGGAAGTGATTTTTCACTGTGGAGTTCGCTCAACACCCTTGCTGTGTCGGAGGGATTAGGGCTGGCTCTGCCGCATCATGGGGAGCTCCTGAGTCTCTCCATGCAGGAGGTGTTCTGCCAGGGGCTTCCAGAGATCTTTGCTGACAGGGGCATAATTTTGGGTGTTACTACAGTGACTGCAAGGAGATGATTGGAGTTTCTGCTGCTTATCTGTTCCCAGGAGCATTTAGTTACCCCAACTCCTTTTACCTGTCAGAGCCTTAGCCATGTTCTTTTATTATGTCTGGCTTTCTTTTTTCCTCTAATGAGTTTTCATCCCCATCCCTTAGCACAGTAAATCCTGCTATTTCTTAATGACATTCTTAGTTATTTATTCATAATTTTATTTTCATTTTATATGTACTTTTTTTTTTTTCATCTGATTTGAGGAAAACATTAAAAAAGTACAGTCTTCTGCTGAAAGGGAAGTCCATGGTACATAATTTCAAAAACTCAAATAAGTCAAAGTGTTTTCAAGGCCAAATACACTTCTGAGCTCTCTAGCAGCACAGATGAATGAAAAGCTTATCTAACTGTGTCTCCAAAACAAAAAAAACCAAGCAAAACCAACCAACCAAAGATTTGCTGGTATCTAGGAGACAAGGAAGCTTCCTTCTAAAGTTTCCTCAAAATTCCAGGAGAATACTCTTGTCTTTTAGAACCTGCATTTGCCGAAGAACAACATCATCACTATTTAACATGTAAAGCAATATGTATTGAGGGGCTATAACTTCTTCCAAAATAGCCTTGTTTGTTTAGAAATGAAAATATGTCCTGCTCCTCCCAGTAGGTTTTTATTAGGAATTAAACATAACGAGATGTTCTCTGCCAAAGTGTCATGAAAAGTTTGATGACAAAAATGGGTGACTTTTTATCACCAGGACAATCTCCTGTGCTCAGCCGTGTGATGATTTCTTATTCATCTACTTAATTTTCTAACTTCCGCATTTTTCTTCCTTCCTTCCTTCCTTCCTTCATGCACTCATTTATTTTGGTGTTATTTTTATGTATGCATTTAAATTCCAAATGCTAATGTGGTAGATATATTCATATATTCATAAGCTAGACAAACTGGTGCTAAAAAAGCTGTTACCGAATTGGCTTGTAATAACTACACAAGTGTCACAGAAGCAATGTCATCAACAAATTTTCCCCTTCTGTAATAAAAGGAACACTACACGAGCAAAACAAGCCATATGCAATACACTCTTGCTTTTTCTTCACAGCATTTCGACCGTGGTGGCGTTCTCCAAAGTTTGACTGGGTGATAATTGTTGAGATCTTTAATTCTTGACTGCCCACTGATTATTGACTAATGGGGGCTTTCATTGACTGTGTCTTCAGGGTGTTTTAAGGAGCCACACTGAAGGATGCCTTGCCTTGAAGCTGTTACTGGGTGTATTGCATTCTGAGCACCTCATGGCTTAGGATGTGATGCAGAAACCACACTGGAAAAATCTTTGCTTATTGCTTATTACCACAATGCTGTTCTTATAGATTACAATTAATTTCTGCATTAACCCCACTCAGTAACTAATCACTTTATCAGCAGGATACCAGGTAAATACTGTTGTAAATAAGATGTTTAGAGCCTAAATTTGTAATCTAAATTCAGACACCGGTCTCCGTACTACGATATAAAGAATGAATTTTCCATTTTTCTGTTCAGTATTTCACTTGTGCTTGGTTTAAACATAGCTACTGTCAGCTGGAAGAATTAATTACTTAATTATTTTTACAATCATTTGATGTCAGAGTTGCAAGCAAAAGAAGGAACCATTTTAAATAACCTGTTACATCAGCAGAACAAATGGATTTTATATACAGTAATTAAATGATGCCACATTGCTGTGTAGGGAAACACAGGTTTTAAGAACTGTGCAAAAGCAAAAGGGGACAGCAGAGCTTTGGCAGAAGCAAGAGGAGTCCAGAGCCAACTTGCTCAAAGAATGACCCAGACAGGAGATGTAATTCAGCCCAAGGATTCTGATTCAGCTCTCTGTGACTGCTTTGGTGCATCTTTTCTTTGGCTTTGAGCTCTCAGAAGGTTGAAAATGAAAAACAGAGATTTGGAAGACAGTGGTGAGCATATTAGTCATAGAATCATAGAGAATCGTCAGGGTTGGAAGGGACCTTAAAGATCATTGAGTTGCACCCCCCCTGCCACAGGCAGCGACACCTCCCACTAGAGCAGGCTGCCCAGAGCCCCATCCAGCCTGGCCTTAAAAACTTCCAGGGGCTTCCACCACCTCTCTGGGCAACCTGTTCCAGGGTCTCACCACCCTAATGGGGAAGAACTTCTTCCTAACGTCCAATCTAAACCTCCCCTCCTCTAATTTGAATCCATTCCCCCTTGTCCTATCACTACACAGCATCCTCAAAAGTCCCTCCCTAACTTTCTTGTAGGCCCTCTTCAGATGCTGGAAGGCCACAAGAAGGTCTCCTTGGAGCCTTCTCTTCTCCAGACTGAATAACCCCAACTCTCTCAGCCTGTCTTCATAGGAGAGGTGCTGCAGCCCTCAGACCATCCTCGTGGCCCTTCTCTGGACATGTTGCAGCACGGCCAGATCTTTCTTGTAATAGAGACTCCAGAACTGGACACAATATTCCAGGTGGGATCTCACGAGAGTGGAGTAGAGGGGGAGAATCACCTCCCTCGACCTGCTGGCCCCGCTTCTCTTGCTGCAGCCTAGGACAGGGTTGGCTTTCTGGCCTGCGAGCGGGCACTGACGGCTCATGGTGAGCTTTTTGTCCACTAGCACCCCCACGTCCTTCTCTTCAGCTTGGCTGCATGTTAGTGCCAGCTATTTATCCTTTGCATTAACCAATAAATACCTGCTGAGTACTCTTCAACTGTGTTTATACTGCTTCTAAAATCCCTCTCTGAGTGATCAAATATGACCAAACCTGTAGAGTGAAAGTTATTGAGGATCTCTCCATGATCTGCTGTACATACACGAGACAGTTTACTGTCCATCCAAGCGGCTGGATCGGTTAGAAAGCTGCGTGGGTTCTGCCTTCCCCCTTGTGATTCCTCGAGAGAGCAAACCAGCCTTCTCTTTAGCAGCAGGAACATATCTCCCTGGGATGTATGTATTTATTTGCCTTTTGCAAACAGATGCTGGCTTAGAAACGTGCCGTGCTTCTCCGTGAAATAACCTGTGGGTTTAAGATCCTGTGATCCTCCTTTGCTGTAGAACTGCAGGGACTTTTCGTATCTTTGCAGGTGAACTGAGTTCATGTTGCACGTGTTTGGCACCATCCTCCTGATCTGCATATATTTGGCGTGTTTAGAGTCTTCTGTCAGCCTGCTTATCAGATATGGGATTGTATTGCTCCTTCAGGACAAGGAATAAGTAATCTATTAATTATGAAATTTGTACGCAGCTTCGTCTCAGGTTATTCGAACTGACACATCTGTCATTGCTACAGTTCTGCCCTAGGATCTATTTTGATTTAAACCTTTATCCCTTCTTTATTCAGTCTTCTAGGAATATATCTCAAGCAATTTATTATGCTTCTAAGCATATAGCCATCAAGTATAGATTGTTAACTAACATAATATTAAATTTGGATTATATTATGCTTATTGTGCTTATTGTATATTATATTAAATGTATATTAAATATTATCTTAAATGTGTGTTATATTAAATGTATAGTATATTATATGTATATATGTCATGTCATATCATATCATATCATATCATATCATATCATATATCTTATCTTATTAGATGCACTCAGTTTCATTTGATATCCATAAAAAGCAGACCAATGGATCTATATTACCCGAAACACAAAGATATAAAATGACTGGATATGAAGTCTACTGAGACATGGATTCAAACTCCAGCATTTCCTTAGAATGGGAGCGTGAGAGAATCCTGTGTCCCAAGGTTCTGTGCTGGGATAGTTCTGGAAGTTTTTGCTTCTTTAGACCAATGAATTTATATTACCTTAAACACAAAGATGTTCATTAATACCAGGAAGGAGAATTGTATTTATTAGCATCAAGGAGGTGCATCTAGAACAGGGCACAAACAAAATGTTTTTTTCCTTAAGAATTGAAGACGTGCCACACTACGACAGACCAGTGATTCCAGTGAGCCCAAAATCCTCTGAGAGAGGCAATAGGAGATGCTATTCAGGAAAACCATATGGTGGCAAAATGACACCCTCTGTCTTGTTTTTTAATTGCCACTAAACATTCAAGTAATGATTTCAAGCAACCCTCGATGATGACGCCAGGATCTCTTTCTTTAATTGTGACTCATATGTAACTTTCTTCAAAAAAACGCTTTGCAACTCATCACAAACAAATGAACAGCTTTCAAGCACTGTAATTCATCAGTAAAATGGCCTGTCTGGTTGCTCAAGCTCTATGAATTATTCAAGGCACTGGCTCTAGAACTGATTTTGAACTATTTCTATTGAAAATAATTGATTATTTAATACAAGGAATAAATTAGTACAAATGTTAACCGGAAAGAAATATACCTCCCTAACAACAATTCAAAATTGACAGATAGGAACCTTGATACTGAAAATTTATGCATTCTAAATTGTTAAGAAACACATACAGGAGGCCAGTCTCTTAGGAATAAAAATTGCCTAAATTTAGAGATAATAGGGTGTAAAGTGAAGGTCTCATCGCAGCTCCGGGTAGGAGCACCAGGAGAAACACCGGCTCAGGAGAACCAGGATAAAACACCAGAGAGCTGTGCCTCGAAACCAAGCTCTTTATAATCTGACTACTAAAATGAAACTGCATTAAAAGCAGAGGAGGTAGCTACACGTAGCTGGTATCATTTGGCAGTCAGATCTAATTTAATTGAATTTTGTTCCTCTGCGGTTATCTCCTGTTACACCTGGAGTTAATTCTGCCGGAGGGGTGAAGTCCACCACTTCTACAGTTCTTGCTTACAGCCACTTCTTTTGGTTTTCTCCCCTAATTTGGGTAGAAACTCAACACAGAATGTGTAATTTGCCCTACTAAAAGGTCTATTACTGCTATGACTTCCCCTGCTCCTTTCCCTGTGGATGCTTTCTGCCTGCTCTCTGGATCAGGTGCAGACCTTCTTGTGTTTAGCTGATATTTAGCATATCTGGGTTCTCTGCTTTTAGATACTCTTCATGTTTTATACCAGGGATAAAACAGACTCTGAAGAAGAGAGAAAAGAGGGAGAGGTGGTGTAGAACTGGCAAATAGCATCAGATAGGGGTGGGGAAGTTTCTGGGAAGGGATTAGATGAGATTTCCTTATTCTTTCAAGAAAAAATATTCTAACCAAATATAGACCAAGTTGCTTCAATACCTGCCCTGAGATAGAAGGGCAGATTGATAACAAAAATCTACAAGCAATATACAGGTTGAAGTAAATGTCGCAACCAGTTACAATACCCTGGTTATCACCAAAGGCTGAGATAAAATGGAGGAAAGGAAATAAAGGAAAAAAAACCCCACAATATAGAGTTAAACACGAAGGAGACAATATTTGCACAAGATAAAATGCTGATCTTGGTAATAAATCCACATAAACAGGAAATTACACCTGAAGATCAAGTCCTGGAATAACATCCTAAATAGGGTTCTGAGTATAAAAAACCTTAAGGGTTTTAAAACCGAGCTTGAAATTTTTTTGGAAAGATTACATAGAAGATCCTCAGAGAGAAAATCAAGTTCTTACATACTACAGGTGTTGCTGCCTCCAAAAGTGCAAGCAAAAGAGACTTTTATTTACATTTACGTAACACTATGCAAACATTACATTGATCTCATGTCTTTGGAGCAGGGCAGAGGCTCTTCCTCCCTCTTTCCTCATCTTTCCTCCTCTTGTCACCAACAACTCCCTTAATCTGTTCTGTTCTTGCCCTGTGACCCTTAATTGCCTCTCATTAAAATTCTTAAGCAGGGTGATGGGGAAGCATCACGTGTCGTTGCAAACGGAGTAGATGCTCCCTGGGCTTCTCCAGTAGCCATATTCTTTTCAGTTCTGTGTTTTTATAACAAATGAGAGTTGAGGAGTTTGTTGTTCTTCACACTGAAAGCTTGTTGATTTTCCTGAGAAGGAAAAAAATAATCTCTGCTGAACACAGTGGAAATGAAACAGAAAGACAACAATATTTATCCCACCTAGTTTTACACATTTAGATTTGTTGGATCCAGCTCTGCTTGTTAAAACAGAATGAAGAATCTTAACCATTGGGAAGGTTTGAGAAAAAAACAAACAAATGTTGCAACAAAGCAAGTTGGATTTGGACATCTAGACTACCTTTTGGACATCTTGCTTTTCTCAAGAAGGATGTCACTTAGTCAACCAGCTGTGGTTGGTTACTGACTCATCTCCTGCTTGAATTATCTACCAGAATCCAAAAGGCTGTGAACTACTATCCTGAATTCCTCAAAAGACTTGGACAATCAAAATACCTGAAAACAGAATTAGAAGAGTAGTTAATTCAGTGGGTAGTCAGAAATAGATAATTTTTAAAAGGAAGATGAATGTAACAGCATATTTGAAGGAATAGAGAAGGAGAGAAAAGTTACTGTTGTACAGATTTGATCCTTGTACATATCTAATCCCTGTAGCTTTGAAATTCTTCAATACAGATAAAATTCTGGTGGATTTTCAAGAAGCTTTGGCCAAAATTCAGAGTTTGAATAGAGAATGTTACAGTGCTAAGGTCTGGGGCTTTCAAAGAGGCATCCACTCTGCACTAGCTGCACAATTTTTCTCTTGCCTGATTAAGACTGGATGGGATAAAAGCATTCCATGGGACACATTACTCCTCTTGCTCGGGTACAGAAAATCACTAGCGGTACTTCAGGTTCTTTGTTCTTCCTGGAGAGAGAGACCGTAGGTCCTTCATGGACAGGAGGTGTTGGACTTTGAAGCAGTTCTGAGGACTTAGGCAGCCTCACATCTCTTGCAGTTTCTCTACAGGCCAAGGAAAAACATGAGAAGAAAACCACTGAGGAAGCGCAACTCAGCTTACATATATTCTTGGAGCAGAAAAAAACTATCAACTGGATCAAACTTTTTGCCAAACGTTAAAAATCCCTTTTTTTTTGTTTTTTTTAAAAGAAAAGAATTGTTTGTTGCTTTTCCCTGTTTGGGTTTATTTGTTCAAAACACTGATGTGGTTTGTTCATATGGCAAATGAAGTGTCTACTCCTGAGTTTGCTGCTACTTACTGAGAGGAAAAAAGACAATAAAAATTACTTACCGTTAAATTAATTATCATTAAATTGCAAGGAAGAGAGAGTTACAAAGCAAAACGATGTTCTTCAAGCAGGAAATCGAAAGGAGGTGGAGCTGTGTACAAAAAGCTCACATTGCACCAATACTGAAATGATGATTACAGAACTTAAAAGATGTTTTTCACAGAAATTATTCTTATTCCTGATCATAACTGCTAAAGAAAAATAAGAGTGTGAGAAGTGAGGATGTGAATATATAGAATGGCAGTTCATCAGAAGCAGTTACCAACACCATTCAGATTGAGCATGGGAAGACTGAGGGAACTGTGTTCACACTTCTGATAACAAATGACGTGTTGGAGAAGAAATATCCATGCAAAATGCGACCATTCTCTTGTCTTCTCTTCTACTGATGTATCAAGAGAGTGGTAAGATCAGTCCATCAGTTGTTCTTTATCGAGAACCTTGCTTGAGAACCTGCCATGATCTCCGGATGACCACAAAAACCCAAACTCAAAAAGCAATCATGGATGAATTGTAATATTATGGCCTTCCACAAAATATATTTGCAGATTTATACTCTTTGAGAGTATCTGTCATCCCTTTCATAGAGGCTGATGCCACTGACCTTCTGGAGTATTTGTTACTTTCTAGGACTGCAAGGACTGAGACCAGGGTCTTGTCACTTAGTGGAGCCGCATGAAGGTCCATGAAAATCACAGTGCTCAAGAACTGAACATTGTCTATCCAAAATAACTTCAAAACACACACTTATAAAATGCAAAGAATTTTACACTGTATCTCAGGAGTTGGTTTTTTTTCAGAGGAATTCTACTGAATTTTATGTGAACCTCCTGAGATTTTGGATATGGTGTGGTAATTTGGGAGGGCAATAATACGGTGGATGTTCCGAGAGTCTCAGCAGCCAATGCTTTTGAATATTTCAGACCACTGTTGGGACATCTGGCTATTTTTTACAAAATCTTGATGATCCTTTTGTGGCCATACTGCATACAACATCAGAGACGAAAAAGGTGTTTTACCTCCAAACCTAAGATTTCTTTTCCTAACCAGCTGGGAAAAGTGACAGTTACCACCATACGCATGATTTTCAGAAATGCCCGAGGGACTTCTTTAGACTTTACACAGTAACATGTCAATAAAACAGGAGCTTCTAACCTACCAGGTGTCCAGTTGTTGTTCTCTAACTAATTTTGTCAGAAACTGCCTCTAATCTCCCTCAAAATCTCCATTTACGCTGGGACTAACCACTTTACTTGCATTCTCCAGCTTTAAACGTAAGGTAAGCGACCTTTTCTGAATCTGGTGCCGGGCCTTTAACCCTAAGCAAATAATGTCCTTTTTAGAGGATTAGGAATAATTCTGTGTAAGATAAGGAAAAGAAAATCTTCATTAACAGGAGTAGAATATGAAGTGGTAACCTCGTATTAAAATACATCTAGTCCTGTGGAATTTCAACAGGTTATTTCAACAAAGAGTGCAACTCCCACTAATTACACAGAGGGAAACACAACTGTAATGCATGGAAAACACACAGGACCTTTTCATCTGGTTTTGTATCATTTACAAGTAATTTATACAAACAAGCACTTAATGGGAAGGACATTAAGATTTGCTAATGTAATGTCACAAATTGCCAATCTCAGGCTCACTACTGCAGCATGAGCCGAACTCTTTTGAAGATGAACGTGGCATTATTAAAAAGTTTTTTGAATTAAACTCTTTTTAGGAAAAGAACAACACCCAAAAGCTCGGTCTGTATCTAGACATATATAAAATATATAAAGAAAAAGGAAAATATTGATGCAGAAAGGTTTTGTATCATGTCAACTGTTACACAACATTATTTACAGGCAGTGCTCTACCTAGGATAATTAATAAGATTATTTCCACACCTGGGTGGTGTTAATGGAAGAGTTAATTATTTGTTATAATTTTGATTACACTGTTTATGAAGAATGAATTTAATGTCAGCTCTGCGACTTATAGTGCCCAGGTAAATGACACTCCTATTGGGTTCAAAGTTTGTCTTGACCCACAGATGTGAAATCAATTAATGGTTTGTTCTCTCACTTTTACTTTAATGATCCTGGTAACTTCTGACCAGGATACAGCAGGAGCTTGAATTTCAAAGAGGTCCCTGACTTTAAAGAGCTTCTCATACTGGCCACACTTGTGATGGTCAGGAGATGCTTTTTCACTCGTGAGTACGTGGGACAGAAAATGTCTGGCATCAGCCACTCACTCCCGATGCCAAAATCCCAGACTCCATGTTCTTTGCAGATTCTGGAAAAGAAAAGAAGAATGGCAAACAGTAAATATCCCTAAAGGCAACACATTCCAAAGGACTGAAGCTGGGGGAAGTCACTTTCTTTTTTTCTTTCAATTGACTGTTTATATGCATGTTAACTTCATGGGAGACCTTCAGGAGCTCTTCACAGTTACTGAGCGATGAGTTTCATAATCATAGAATCACAGAATCATAGAATC
>VWZK01000925.1:0-20125 GCA_013396935.1 Baryphthengus martii | reverse complement strand
AGAGATGCAAAGAACAAGATATGTAATTTTCAGAATCTCTTCCAAATTTTTGAAGTACATTAATTGCCTGTATGCTAAATGACAGCACCGGCTCATATCGCTTTATGACAAGGTTTGCTGTACACCTCACATGAGTGCAAAAAGGGTAAAACTGGATGAGTTTCTACTTCTATGTCACTGTTTGTTAGAATTTTATATTCAGAGTGGAAACAATATAGTCTCTCCTGGGAGATACGTGGAAGGAAAGTCTGTGTGTAGCTAATTTGAGGTTTTACTCATATGGGCAAAAGCAATGACATTAGAACTACTCTGATATACATGGTAGCTCAACCCTTCTGTCACAGATGCTCTTTGACAACAGGCCATGCCTCTAAAGGTCTTCCCTGTGGAGAGGCTCAGGGAAGAGCTGTGTGGCTCTCAGGAAGCTCAAGGAAGTCTTGCAAGCACAACTCCCTTCAATGAGCTGTGAACTGCATAAGATTTGCACCCAGGAGTCATAGTCTGTCTCTTCCCTACTGCTTGATTCTCTAAGAGGGACTTTGTCCCCAAGGCTGTAACAAGGATCTGCTGTTTGCAATAACTTCTTCTGTGTACCTCACAAACAAAGCAGCAGTAAAAGTATGCTTTCTTTAAGGCTAAAAAACTTGCTCACATGCTTGAAAGCACTTAAAGACTATGTTAATAGTGCCATCTGGTGACATTTCATATAACCCTATTCTATTTCTGAGGCAATGCTATATTTTAAGACTTTTTTCTTTTTAACCTATGTACGTGAGAGTGTTTTCTGTGAAGTTAATAAAATAACTAATGGACTAGATCCTCAAGCATCTTTCACTCTTTAGTCTCATCAAGCGCTTTTGAGGCTCTTTTCTCAACTTGAAGGCAGTTCTTAGACATGATGACAGGACGAAAGGTCTGCAATGTTACCTTGACTAGAGATTTCCCACTGTAGGAGAGATCTTGCACAGTATCGAATTGACTGCTATTATTAGGAGATTTTTTTTTTTTTAAAAAGGCAAGCTGTTAAGTGCTGTATCGGCTATGCAAGGAGGTACATTTTCCTTAAATGGGATAAAATAGTAGAGAAGCATGTGTAATCACACACTACCAGGAAGACCATGCACAGCACTGGAAAATTTGCAATGAAAATGAAGCTGTAAGATCAAATTAGAAACACATAAACAGAGAACCTGGGTGCTTTTAGCACATTCTTGCTAATGTGGCTAGTCTACGTACTTACCTGCTTCCAGAGGTCTCACTCAAAGCAGCATCGTTGAAATTAATGCCTGCAATTGTACCTCAAAGTAGAGAGAAACCAGAAAAGAATGAACTCAGCAAAACAGAAGATGACTGTTGAATTGCATTCCTTAATGCCTAACGGGTCTTTTTTTTTTTTTTCTAAAAAGTAACAGACTGAGTTATATTGCCAGAGTGCTGGTGTGTAGTATAATCCAGTGGTCTAAAAACCACCTAAATTTAACATCCGAAGCCATGAGAACACACTTGAAAGTGTGGAGGGGAGCGGAAATTAAAATCTATGTTTGTATGTCACCAATATTTAAAATTCTTACTCTCCTGAAGTACATAAGGAAGAATACAAATCTTTATGATGTCATGAACTGACTCATTCCTGTTAATATTCAGTGAAACCTGGAAATGGTCCACAAACAAGGATTTTCAGTGAGATTGAGAGTTCAGATGATGTGCAGCTGATGTGTTGAGTAAATTCTGAGTAAGTGCTGTCCCTGTGATACAGGCATGATTCACAGGTGTGAAGCAATACAGCTGACTCTCAAATGAGTAAGTATTTCAAGATCACAGGACAAAAGGGACATATCTCTATAGGTAGTGGGACAAGGGTAAAGTAAAAACAGTCTATTATGTAATCTGGCCCCACCATCTACTGGTGACTTTTAGATTTTATGTACTTAAAATTTAAACCAATAATTTAGGGATAATTGAAATATCCCTTGCAGAAAGGCATTTAATCCTGGACACCTAAGGAAGGGGGAATCAGTATTTATGCTGGTAACTCATTTACCTGGTTAACTAAACTTACTTAAAAATGTGCAGCTTTTAAAATATTTATTTTGTTTCAGCTTTTGGACAGTAATGCTTTTCTACTAAGTCAACCAAATGAATTACTCAATTAAGTATACTTTAAATTGCAAGTAAATACTTCCAATAATTTAAAGCCATGCAGTAAGCTTTGTATTGTGTTACTAATCTTGTATGATACAGCTGAAGAAAAATATTTTTCAATCTTGCTTAAATAGGGATATAAAATAGAATTTTCTGAAGAAATTAAAATTTCAGGCAGTTAAAAAGTTTCAGTCAAAAGATGTAGGCTACAGTCTGTTATTAAAAAAGAATGTCATTCAGAAGGTGTAATAATTTTCTGTGATCTGTGACTGCAGGCATTCGTGTGTGATTCTCTACTTACAATAGTATTTTTCTGAAAATATTGTAACATCTGTCTAAATATGTTCTTTTTAAGTGTAGTTTAACAGTGTTTTATCGTAATGTAAAATCAGTGTTTCAGTTTGATAATTTTCAAATGCTTTGATCTCTGAAACAATGTTTAAAATAGATTTTAAATGTTCAACAAAAATCTAAATGATCCTGAGGTATACTAGTAAGCTGTGTCAAAGATACCACAGGCTGTGTTACTAAGAGCTATTAGGGGCTTTATTCCTTCAGTCATATAATTGATTGTTTAGCTTTTTGACTCTAAATGCTCCCAATAAATCCATTGGCTTTATATCCAGTGATATATGGCTCTGATGTGACATTCTTAGTTTGGGTGGTCAAATTTACATTAAAACCGCCATCCTATTTAAACTGGTTGACATAAACTGCGGTGAAGCAGCATATTCAAGGCAAGAATTTATCTGTATGTTTACCATCAAAACAAATTTAAATTGTGTGCTGTTCCATCAGGTATTTTACAAATTGTTTTCTTGTTTGCATTGTAGTAGATTACGTTGGGTTGATTTAATCATATGTTTTTTGTTTAGGATGCATGATGAAAATGTATACAAGTCTTAATTGATGTATACTCTTGTCCCTTGATAGAACTTTATATAGACACAGTGGCCTTCCTTATTTACTGACATTGTGGACAAAAGATTTGGGTATCAAGACACTTTTTGCAGGTGTGAACACTAGGTGTATCTCTGACTGAAACTATAGTTCATCATTGTGTATTCCTCTTCTGTAGAGTTTAACTGCTTTTGTTGTAAAGTCCAGATATACTGAGTAAATATAATTCACTGAAGGAATACACATTGCTTATTTGTTCTGCCCATTGGCAGTAAATGGAAATTCTTCCATTGGTTTTGTATTTGCTGGGAAAAGAGTTTCTCATAAGAGGATTACATGGGATATGTAGCTTGATGAGACCTGTCACTAATTTAGGAATGAATGATTAGGAAGTCCTGACTTGAGAGGCTAAATACATTGATTCTCATGGTCAAATCTCTAATATGATGTTCATTGTTCTTGTAGAAGGTTTGTATTGTACAATGAGAGGAGGTGGGATTTATCTGAAGGAGGACAAAGAGTTCTGTTTTCCCTTTGCATCCTGTAAATGGTGTTAGTTCAGTTTCTGTAGAAGTCTTGACAGGGCAGGCTGCCTATAGGGTGTCTGGATCAACACAGGCCCTAATTGTTCATACTTAGCTTTATGGTTTCTTGATAATGTCCCCTGTAGCAGTTCTAAGGATGTATATTGAGAAGCTTCCCTGAAGCATGTTGTAGTGTTCTACTTGTATTCACCTCTGCTGTCATTTCACTTGGCAACTAATTTATAGACAGCTTCCAAGATATTTGCGTCTGTAAGGACCACAAATGTATTTGGCCCAGTTTGTTTCCTGCTATGTAATGGAAAGTACTGGTAACACACGGAAAGGAGAGTTTTTGACATTATTGCATAATAAAGTGCTCAGTAGGAATAAATAAGTGCCTGACAATCAGCTGGGAAGCAAAGTTATACATACCATACACATCACATCTTATCTGTTCACAATCATAGATAAGAGTGGTTTCTGAGCTTGCTGATTTCCGTATTTCTCTAATAAGACATTAATCACCACTTATAAACATACTTTAACTTCCATTGGGAGACTTGCTGCTTAACCAAGTTGATGGTGTTCAATAAATCATGGATATTCTGTCTATGCAGTAGACTTCCGTTCTAATCTACAATGTTATTTTCCACAGGGAACATTTTCATTAGAAAACCACACATGAAACTTTCGACTTCGGTTGCTTTTTTATGTACACACCTGAAGAAATACATTTAGGCTATTGGTAGTATAGAAATGCAGCTGTTGTTATGAGTTAATAGAACAAGCAGGTCCAGAATCTCTGCAAGGGCTTTGTCTACTACGTCCAGCCAAACTTACTTTTGTTAAAGACTGTGCTGTGTAAAAATAGCTTTTGTCTTCACCTTTCTGATTTTGCAAAGGAGGAATTAAATTGACTCTTTATGGTATGTGAGGTAATACTTTGCTAAGTATGCATCCCAGTCTCTTGCTAATAAGCAAATAATTTGACATTTAAGACTTACTAACACTGCCACCAGCTGATTTGATTTCCCTAAAAATCTCATTTCCTGTCCTTGGGAAGTGTTCAAGATCAGGCTGGATGGGGCTTTTGATCAACCTAGTCTAGTGAAAGATATCCCTGACCATGGCAAGGTGGTGGACTAAATAATCTTTAAAGGTCCCTTTCAGCTCAAACCATTCTATGATTTTGTGAAAAGACATGATCATTTCCATTGGTGTGTCTTATTAGCTGAAGCATTGCAAAGTTTTTATCAAAAAAATCTAATAATTCTTTTAGGCAGTCTGGTGAATTGTGTCCTTATTACTCCTTTTCAACTTTTTATATAATTAAACATACCAACATAGACACATGGACCGTAGATGTCCTCTTCTATTCAGATACTATATTTCTTGGCTGTATTTTGCCTATATAATTAGAGATACTGTTCAGGTTCAAGAAGAGCAGGCCAGTGTAGCCTAATGTCACCATTAGTGGTTTGAGTGGTTTTTCTCTGTTTAGTTTTCCCTTTTAGTTTGGGAGTGTGATGAAATTAGGCCTATTATGCTGAAAACTGGTAGCATGACTGTCTCCTTGCAGCCCCGTGTGTCCGTAATGCACAGTACAATTGTGTTTGTCTTCTTACTGCAAATAGGTGTTGATGAAGACGTGAGTACCCTTGGTAAATATTTAGCCATTCAACCACAGCTTCTCTCACCTTTTTGGTATTGTATTGCTACTCCTTTTTGGTACTGGCCTTAAATGCTCAGATTGGTTTGAAAACTGCTGTAGGAACTGCTGGCTCATATCTTCCTATCTTCAGCTAAGCCTTTGTGTGCAGAAGTACAAAATAATTGTGGTGTCTGTCTTTTTCTTCCTGTCATTCCAGTACCTGCTGTGCTAGCAGCTATGGAAATAAACAAGTATGACAGAGTTATTATGTTGTTTTAAAATTTGTTTTACTAAGTGCTCTCTTCAGAAAAAACTTTCAGTCTTCAGGATATAAGAGTGCATTAGGAGGGATGCTGTTCCTGGACTCCTCCATTCAGAGGAGTAGAGCTGCACATTTTTATGAGAAACATGCAGAAAATGGTTACAGTATCAAAGAGACTTCCAGGTTCCTGTCTTACAAAGTCAAATATCATGGTGTTGCATTTGCTTGTTCCAAGTGGAGGGGAATGAAGATTCTTCAGCGAGGAACGGAAACTTTCAGCAAAACCTTAGATGAAAATTCTGCCCTCATTAGCAAAAGTCATCATAATCCTGGAGTGCCTTTGTTTAAAAAAATAAGAACTATACGTGATGGGATCAGAAAGGGAAATCATCTAGGTTACCAGCAGTGAGTTCAGTCAGACCTCCTAGGCAATCACTACAAGTTAGGCTAGGTTGTATCAGGCTGGGTTGTATCAGGCAAGTACTCCTCATTTTCCAGAAAGCCACTACATCTGCCCCTCAGCACCTGCATAGATGAATTTGATACTGACAGGAATATTTTGGCCAGATATGATTTTTAGGAAGTTTCTGACTAGAAAAGAATATGATCCTAATCTGTGGGGTTTTCTTTTGCTAAATAAGTAGTAACAGCTAGAGCAGAGGTTTCAAAATGCAGTTAAAGCCAAACAAATATGGTAAAAATTCTTATCAAACTTGTTATACAGCTGTATGGGGTACAACAAATTAACACACTAAATAAATATGACTTGCATAGTAGAAAATAGTAGACTGAAGATTTACCATTTGAATTATAAACTTTAGAGATACTCACAAAGGACATTCTCAGAAAACAGAAAATATTAATAATTCTGAAAACCGTTTCAGTGGCATGAATACAGTAAACTCTTGGGTAACAAAATTTCTGTCTGAAAAGCTTTTGAGAATAAATTAATCACTGTACCATAGCATAAGGATTTATGAGTTTGACATGCTAATGCCACTCGCATGCTAAAACCCAATAGTTTAAGTTTGACAATGTGTTTCATCTGCATCAGCCTGTCCTGTCCCAACTCTCCAGCACTTTCAGTCTAGGAAGAGGCACATTCTAGTTCCTAAGCTAGGAACCTAGGTCTGCCTTCTGGTTGAGATACCAGGATGCTGCAGTGTGCTGGTGTGCACTTGGGCACAGCCTGATACGCTGTTTTACTCTGCTGTCGGTGGTATAGGAAGGACATAAAACGCCCAATCGCTTTAGCTGCCTTGGCTTTTCAGTACTTAATTACAGCCTCTTTTAAGAAGCTTCTTTTATCATAAGATTGTTCTCTTGCTTCCTGGAAATGAGGGTAATTTGACATTACTCAAACTGGACACAGAAATCAACAGTGACTTTGGGTGGCATTGCATGATTTTCTGCACAGAAATGGTTGTATTCTAGTAGTACTAAAAGTGATTACTGTGTTGATGTGGCATCTAGCATATTGTGTAGCCTGTACAAACTTCTGTTATGTATGACTCTCTCTTATAGTGAAGCATGTCTCAGCTAATGTTTGTTCAGTTTTCCTGTTTCTCTTCTCATTCTTTGCTAGCTGAGGCTCAGTGTGACCTCCTGTGTATCACATTGCTCCTGCTCCCCAGGAGCAAAAAAGCCCAGCTGCAAGTCAGACTAGGCTGTCTGGTACATCTGTAGGTAATACACATCATCAACATTCAGCCCTTTCATGTTTTTTCAGTTGAGAATGTTGAAACTCTTTGCTATATCTAGAAGAAATATACTCCTTTTGCTTGCATGAAAATAGAAGCAGGAGGAGCTGAAAAAGGAGGAATTAGCATGATTTAATCAATAACAAGACATGGTTTTCTGAAGGTAACTGAACTTTACTGCCTTTAGGTAACCAGTGTAGACTTTTGATTGATCACAATCGCGTCTTACAGTGTGTACTATCAGGGCTACTAAAAATGAACATATCAGGAAGGAGGTGACCATCTTGGCCTTTCCTCCTAAAGGAAGCTACTTCAAGCATGATAAAAAGCATCAGTGATCAGAATATAGCCAATCTTGTGAAAAATACAGTCTTTCAGAGTCTCAAGTTCTGATTTGCCATAGTGGGATTTCTGTTTTGTGTAAGGATTTTTTTTTTGTAGTATAAAATAAGTGATTATTTTGTTTCCTGAGTGAGGCAAAAGATCCTGGTACTTCACAATGTAACAATAAATAGTCAGAAAATATTTCTTGAGTTATTTTTTTGCCATCAAAATAACCTTTACTGTTGAAGTTAAATGTCATATCTGGTCCTCAGGGTCAAGACTAACGAAGAATAGTGCTTCAGCCTAACACTAAAAGCAACAACTCACACAGTAGTAAAATACAGATTTCTGTGTGCAAAAAAGGACTTACTCTCTGACCAGAATATGTCATGATTTTTGTAAAAAAATCAAGAGAGACCATATTTTTTTAAAACTTTTTCTTTTTTTGAGTATTCAATACAATGCTGTTACATTGATGGATGTACCCAAAAAAATCATTCATAATAGGATCTCATCGTTTTTACATTCCATCATTATTTCCTTTGTAAAGGAAATACTCATATAAGACATGAGTAAATGGCTGCGCATCACACTTTTCATCAGACTTTGTCTTCTGTAACATTTTTTTCCAGTTTTCTTAACTGTTTATTCAGTTGTAAACCTCCATTGACTCATGTAATTAGAGGTTTCTGTGAGTGTCAACAAAAGTAATCTTTACTGCTTGGCAACAAGCTGTCTCTCTTCTGAACTTCAAGAGGAAACAATCACTGGAGGAATAATATTTATAGAATGTCAAAAGCAGAAGATGACTGCGTGTTAATCACCTCAAAAAACCCCCCCTGTTCTTGCTTATAATTGCCTTATGAGAGATCTCTTTCTCTACATGATTTATTAAGTCTCACTTTCAGATTTTGAAATCCCAGAGCACTTCTCAAGGCTCTTGACTCCCACAGTCCTATAGCTACCGTGGTGCTCCAGTCACCCCAGCACTGATCTGAGCACCAGCAATTAATTACAGGCTTTCACTTCTCCAGGCTCTGTGAAAGATGATTGGCATCACTGGGAAGCAGACTGGATTTAGCAGGAAAGAAGTTAACTGTTGGGCTCGATTGAGTGGTAACCAGCCTGAGTGAGCACTGTGCCTGCCCAGTCTCCTGATAAGTTAAACTTGTGTCTTTCCATTTAAAGTGTAGCAGAACTTGTTTTGTTCTCAAGTGCACACAGAAACATACCAGTCTGTACAGCAGTAGATGAAACAGTAGTCTGTAAAATCTACCTGTATAGGCAGGGATGTAAAAATCTGATAACCTGATTTCTCCTTCATGCTCTCAGAAGTGAGGGATATCTGTGCTAAATTTGGGTTCTCAGCAGGGCCACTTGGATGTTAAAAAAATAAAGTTTGTCTATATGCCTTTTTCTTGCCTAAAGTATATTTGAAGCAACGAATAACAAAGAAAACCAAAGTCTAGACTAGCAAAATTGTATTACATTTTGAAGAGTAAGAGGAGGGTTCAGAAGGTACTAAACTGTGCACTAGCTTTGTTTCTCAGGGTGATTTGAGATTGATACACAGGTTCTTGTGTCGTATTAGACTTCTCTTATTAGTTTAAGTTTTAAATACCATTTCAATTTTGACTATATTTGTAACATATCAGAAAAGCTTCAAGCAAACTTTAAATAACACATCTCAAAATATATTCTGAATTGCAACATCATGTGCAAATAGAAACAATACTGATATTCTTCCTAAGCTACAGAAATAGTGCAGTTTGGCTTTTCTCCAAAGCAAGTAAAAAAGTACGGTGAGTGATTTTTGAAAGCCATTTTGTATCACTGTTAGTAGATTAATCTTTCCTAGAAACATCCCCAGTGAGTTAGTATGCTTTAAAACCTGTTTATCATTTTTATTTGCCTGTGTAACTTGAAATCTGTTGTTAGCAACCAGAGCTCTTGAATCACACGGATGCTAAAGAGGGTCGCTGTGAGGGTGTGGACTGTATCGTACAGCCCTTTGTCCTTACTCTGATGTAATTTCTGCACTCCAGTGATGGGATTTGTCTCTCCTCAGTAAGTTGTCTAAGCTCTCCAAATTAGGTGGAGGGAGACACACAAGCAGACGCAGGCATTTCCAAAGGGGCAATTCATCTGATCCAAAACACTCGTTAGTTGAGACGTGCTGAGCTTTCTGCAATGTCTCTAGTAACTTTTCCCAGCAAATTGGTGGGTAGAGGAGATGCTAGCTGCCATAAACTGGTAGCTTTTTGAGGTCACCTGTTGCTATAGTTTTGTGTGAGTACAATACAAAAATAACTATTCACAGGATGCTGCTCCTACACTGCCCACAGGACTATTCAGACTCTTATGAGTACTGATCTTGCTACTGATGCTTCAGTGTTCTAGCGGAGAAGCTGAACAACTAAGGGGAAAAGAGTCCTTAACATATGCTTTTTTAATTCTAGACCCTTCTTCTCCTAACAAAGTTCCCATCCAAGCTGGGATAAAAATGCTCAAGCACAGGTTTTCTCCAGTCTTTTCTTATTCAGTGTTTGCTGCTGGTGTGATGCAGACATTATTAATTTGCTGCTGCTGCCAACTTGTAGAGCTTATTTCATACTAATTAGAACAACAGATTTAAAGTGCTGGAAGACTCAGGCCAGCATTTAGGCTTTTCTTAGGGCTGCTGTCACTTGCAACAAGGGCTGATCTGGGTAACAGTGCAGCATAATGTGAGTCTTTACAGCTTGTCACAAAACTCAGTTCTTTAATTCCAAATCACTCTGTAGAAGGGGTCATAAAGGGAACATGCAACCCATACTGACCAGTTGGTTTTGTATTTCTTAATGATAACTGAATGGGGGCTTGCCTCATTAAAAGACATAAGCTCCTACAAAACTGGATAAACACAGTGTTCCTCACAGTGAGTGCTTGATGGACCCATGCCCTTTCGAGTGCAAAAGAGGGATCAATAACTGCAGTGAGTCACAAAACTCTTATTTTGGCTTGTTTTACAAGAATGTTTCTGACTTAAATTGTGTTTCCTGTCTCAGAAATATAGAAAAAGAAGAACCTATCTACAAATACTCATTAAGTCAAAGTGTGAAACGGGAAATGAGATTAGAGGAAATATTGATTTGAAAAGCAAAATTAACCTACAGTAATCAAATTAATAACTAAAAGCTTGAGATAAAAATCTTGAAATAAAGAAAACTGTTTTTTTTAACACCCAGGGCAGATCTTTTATAATTAAATACTGAAACCAAATGGGATTTTTTTTAGAACATTGAATAATTTAGAAAAAAACCCCAAACAGTTTCCAATTATCCAATCAGCGTTTTGTAAATAACTTTCCTCTCTTGAAAAATTTATTATAGGTTGCCTGTAAATACCCATTTTTCATGTTATCTTGTTCAATGCATATGCCTTTTGTAAGTGTGTTTGGGAGGGGTTATGAGTTCTTGAAAGTTGAGTTCAATTTTTTTTCAGGGGCATTTCTGGTAAGCTAACAGCAACAGAGCTTTTAATCACTACTTAGTTCAGAAGTAACAGGCTTTCTCTACATGATAACATCAAGACCTTTATTAAAAACTATGCGTAGGCTATTTTGTGCAATTTCTGCTTCCCTTCTAAGTTGAGTGAGATCATTATGATTTTGAACAGTTTCTGTAGTCTCCCATCTTCATGTAACTTCTGGTGTTCATCTGCATTTTTTAGTAGTACAGATGAAAAGATGAAAGGATGGAGTGGCACAGAAGAACAGATTTTCAAGAGAATTTGTTGTAGAAGTAGGAAATTTTGCTTCAGACAGAAACAGCTGAGATTTCTGTTGCTTGTAATTGTGGAAACAGTGCAGTTACACTGGTCTTGGTATCACTTTATGTAAATATGTAGTATTTTACCATTTGTCCATGTAAACCAGCCAACGAATCAAAGTTGTTTTCATTTTTTTTTTTAATATGCTTCTTACCCTTTCTTTATGTAGAAAATGTTTACAGTTTCATTTATACATGACTTCTTCAATTCTAATGTATTGATAATTAATACCTCATTCTCAGGACTGAGTTTATCTTCTGCCTGTCTCTGTGTTATTAAATAACTGGGGAGTTAACTCCTCAGCCTGACTCCTGAAATGCCAACTCTAAACACTGGGGTGGAGGAAAAGGCAGGAAGCTCTGTCTCTTCAAGGGCTAGAAATGCTGTCACCATTCAGTGCAGCTATGATGCATTTACTCTGTGGCACAGAGCATTATTAGAGGGCAAATCTGTTAGAGAGGGCGGGTCAGACACAAATAGTCCCGATCCAGAAGAATAAACTCTGTCTCCCTGTTGGCATAAAATCCTGAAAATATTTGGTGAACTACTGCCTGGTTTGGATCAGATCCAAAGCATAAAAACTCTTGACCTTGAACTCCCATGGGCACCTGCATTTCTGGTTTAGAATATGAGCAGGTATTTAGTGTTGACAGAGCTGAATGACTCAGTCCTGTTTTCATTCTTGACTTCCAGTCAAGTCCAGAAAATAAAGATTTTCTGTCTATTCCTTGAGCTCTCAACCAAGGTGGCTTTTTTTGGGAGTACCAATCATATCTGTGCATGACTCTGACAGAACTGCCATGGTAACTGCTGATTTGGCTTCCTCCTTTGCATTGCATGCAACACCAGAAGTCCAAAACTTGGTAATTGTCAAGGTATTTAAGTTCCTGTTTGGATTTAGTACTAAGTCACTTGCTCAGTGTTCAATAATTTGCAGTGCTAGAATTGGTGAGATTTTGACTTTTGGCCTGTGGTGTCAATATCTGATCAAGTTATCTTTGACTAACTGGTCAGATTCAGCTAATGTCTGTTTCAAGGAAAATAATGCTACAGAAGATCTGAGGTCTGATTACTTTTAACGGATTAAATACACTAGTGTATCTTATTTACGGTCTTTATTGCAAATGGTCAAATTATTGCAAGTAAAATGTGTAAAAAAAAAGGGTGAACATTCAAATACAGCATGAGTCTTTGTTGCCTAGGCTGAGGTATTTCTCTGAGGCATGCCTAAGTCTTACTAAGAGACTGTGACTTTGAAGCACTCAAAGAAACCACTGTTTGAGTGGCGTAGTATTTTCTGAAGAGAGAGAGGAAGCTCTGGGCTGTATCCCTCTCAGCACTCAAGGCTAGATAACGTGGCAATAGGAACAAGCTCATGTATGCTATTTGTTCAACAACAGACATGTTCCTTGTTGAGAATTGTAGCTGCAGATGATATATCAGAAGATTTCCTAAGCTACATTGTCCTCCACAGAGAGCCCAATCAATCCTTCCAGTGCTAAATATTTCTGTGTGGTGGTGGTATTATGTGACCGTTTGCCACCTAGAGATGAAATTGTAATGGCTTTGAACAGTGGTATTTTCATCAAATACCTCCAGAAACATGACAAATATGGCAGTATTCTTCAATGTTTCACTTAGTAAGGAGAGAGTGATTTAGCACAGCCTTGAGTGGGAGTTTTACAGTAAGTGCTGAACCACATAACTCTCAGAAAGGACAGTCTGTTCTTAAGTTTGGGGCTGAAGTATAATGCTGCAAGTTCACATTGTAATCTTCTGCCTGGATTTTGCTCTTTCTTTGCAGAATACATAGACACTGATTACTTTAGGAAGGCTTAATTTGGTCATCCATCTCCACTGTGCTTAATCCCTCGAGCACAGAAAAAAACCCAACAATAATAAGAAATTTTTGTTTCATGTATTTTGGATAAAAAGGTAAAATGGTGAGCTAAGAAGGTTGTTTCACAAGGTCTCAAGGTGAACAACTACCCACAGATCTGCTAACAGAGTACCTGCTGTTTGAGGATTTAAACAAACAGCAGCACAGAAGCATGGGCACATGCTTCTCTTTTAGTCATATTCTGGCCTTACTGACTAGGCCACTCTGAGAGGAGAGAGGCTGAGCTTGGAGCACAGGTAACAATGGACTAGGTGACAGCAACAGAGAAGAAGGAGGAAGGAAATTCTTCCTAGGAAAACATAAGGAAGAAGATGATAGAGAGGCTGTCTCCTGCAGCCTCCTCCTGTGCACAAGGATGCAACAGGATGGGCTGAGGCCAGAGCATGGAAACACAATAGCAAGAACAGATGCTGGTGCACCCCTAGCTAAGCAAAACTCTGCAGTTTGATTGCTGCACACCTGCACTCTTTGGATTAAATGGGAAACTATCCTTCTTCCCTGTGAAAAATTGAGTGTGATCCCAGAACATTTCTCCCAACTGCACCCTGGATTTTCCCATAAAGAAGGAAGGGCAGGCTGAAAGTAAGGCTGTGTTCAGCTATTTATGGGGTGAGGGTTTATTTTTGTGTTTTACCTTGGCTTTACAGACACATATTGTTTGACTTCATTAATTTAGTATCCTAAATATGCTGAACTTTAAGTCTTAGCATCAAATACAAATCAGTAATTTACTACATACATGCATGGAGTTTGGCATTAGCTATTTAGTAACATAGATGTTCATTAAAATCAAGATAAACTGGTGAAGACTGGTTAAAAAGCCTGACTTGCAGAATACTGTTGAAATTTAAACCTGAAACAAAACTTGGCTTCTCCTGCACATGTCTAAGTTGTGAGAGTAGTGCATTAATTTTATCTCTTGCACCCTGACCAGGATGCTGGAAAATTACCTTTAGCTTTGTGATAGAACTATAGATTCTAGAGGCTGACTATTTCCTTATGTCTGTCAAGAGCCTAACAAGTCTTTAGCTGTCATGAGCCTGGTAAGTACATCTCTGGCTCACAAAGTAAATAGAGTAATGATATTTGCAGGTTCAGACTTATTTGGCGGGACTGAATAGAGCTCTGGTGTAACAATAATTTGCAGCATTGCATCATCAGAATAGCACTTTCTTAACATTTTTCTAAGCATCTTTTGGTAGTGTTCTTGTCATACAGAATGAAGGCGCATCGTGTAAATGTAGCACATACTTCCTTTTTAAGTCCGTGCTTGCAATTTGCAGAGCACCTATTGCTTAATCTGTTTTGCAGTCCACAATGCTGCCAAGCTAGGGGAGCCTGGCATTTCCTTTTGCTTAGCAAAGTTTGTACAGATGGAAAAAATGTTGCGAGTCTGGGCACAGCAGAGCAGCACAACCTCTTCAGAGCACTCCGGCTGGAAGCTAGATTTGAGCAGAGAGATCTGGCATGGGGTGTGGTTCTTACCTCCACATCTTTGCCAAATATAGACAGTGGTTAAGCTGGTGTTTTGGTCCACACCTATGTCAGAGGAAGGGACTGTATTTAAGTCAGAGATGGGGGCCGACTGTCTGCTCTTTGATCCCTCCTGTTGACTTTCCAGGCCAGAACTGGCTTCTTAGTCATGTTCTTTGCCAGACGCAACCTACAACAACAAAGTAGCTATGATTAGCATGCTCACAATTTGTGGCTAAGATGACAGGGTTTGCACAGTTCAGCCAGTATTATGTATGACCCGGAAACGTAGCTTAGAGGTCAAAAGTATATATTCTTTATACAACTTGGTACAAACCCTATTAGGGACTATATCAAACCAGAATGGATTATACAGTTTTGCTAAAGAGCTGCATCTAGAGTTTAGGTGGAGCATTTAAAATTTAGTAATGTTTTAAAACTTCTAAACATTTCTTCTGGTATTTTCATTTACATATACAATAAAGTAATAGTAAACAGTTTTGAACTTAAAAATGCTCTATGAGGATATGGCAACAGTATATATCCAACTGGAAAAAAGGGTCTTCTGCTACATGGAGAGGTCACTTGTACACTCACCCACGCAGTACAAATTCTGCCTAACCTAGCCTTGAAGGCTATATTGAGGTTCCTGCCAGGAAGCATGGTTCAGAGAGGAGGCAGAGGCAGCCATCCTGCTGCCTCCCTGGCATAGCTGGGGCAAGCTGTGGTGCTTCCTGAAGTGCTCCTGGGGCTTATCAGCATTTCAGAGGACCCAGGTATGTCTTTGTCCTTCACAGTCTCATTTGAGATTTTATTCATAAAAACAACAACAACAAAAACAACAACAACAAAAAAAAACCAACAACAAACAAAAACATCCAAACAACAGAAATGGGTATTTTGAACATCTGATTCATTTCAGGGAAAGCAACGCTCCTCTGTCTTTTTGGCAGGATTGCCAAAAAGGGACGTCAAGCCTGTAATCACAGAGGAAAGCAGCGCCTCAGGGACCGCAGAGCCCGAGGCCCCTCCTGCAGCACTCTCACCATATCCCCATGCCTGAGTGGTAGTGCTGGAGACAGCTGGCGTGTCGGTTGGGCACAAGTAGGCTTCCCAGACACTGGCACCTGCTTGAAAACCCCCACCTGTTGTGTACCTCTATTGCATTTGTGTATCATGTTGAAACCTGTGAGTGCTTAGGGCAAAATCATGTAGGCTTGGGTAATAGGTAACAGATGCATTACTTTTTGCTGGGTTAACCGTGGTAATGTAAGAAACATATATATATCTCAAAGTTTCTTAAATTATCAGACAAATCCACAGGTGAGACTAAGTTACAGCACAGATTTCAGGCAAGTAGCTAGAAAGTGTTTTGTTTTTTTTTTTTAGATAGTATGAACAGCTCATGGAGTTTAGGTAATACACTCAGGAAAATGCTGAAGATTGCAGAAGGGCAGTTAAAGAGCCTGCAGATTTGTAGGACTGTTTGTGGTATTTCAGGCCTTTTCTTGAACTGTTCTTTCCATGCTCAGTTTATAGACAATAGTTATGGTAAGCAGTCTGTGCATTGTGCTGTATCTGATGCTTTTGCTAAGCATTATTGCCGATTCAAGATTTTTGTGGGTTTTTTTATTCTTCCTTTGGATGTTCCTGTTATTTATGTTCAGTGTCTCTTTTGTATGTTCAGTGTCCCTGTTTATAGCTCCATGGCTGCTTCAGTCATTCTTAAACTTTTTTTTTTTTTCCTACCTCTAGCCCTGCCAGTTTTCTAAACTAACTTTGTTAGCATTTCCTGTAAGCTCTGTTTCTTGTGTGCCTTTAGGCCTGGACTAATCTATTAATATCATCTCAAAGATCTGCAGTTCTCTGCAACTGCTCTTCCTTTTTCTGTGGTCTACTATGATTCTTATTTTCACTGACATTTTTCTTTAACTTTTGAGAAGTCTCATATCTGAGCTTGAGCTCTCTTCTTAAATTACCATTGGCGCAAATAATTATTTGTCTAGAAATCTATAGCCTAATTTCTTGGTCATTGTAATATATTTATTGTCCTTGTAATATATTTGAGGTTCTTCTATTTAGTATGCGATCCTCTTGATCTTTGAATATGTAAAAATAACAGTGTATTTGAACCTCACAAGCAGGTAGGGATTTCCAGCTCCTATACGGGAGATGAATTGTCTCCTGAGCTTTGTGTGCCCATGGTTTGCAGAAGGTCCTGTTCAGTTCCACTGAATATATGGACCCTTACTTCACTGAATCACAATGTACTGATTTCAGCTCTAAATTGTTTGCCTCTAAGGATGGTGCTGTTCAGCAACTCTCAACAGCAGCTTCACTATCTCTTTACCTCTCGTGATGTGATTCACAATGCATTGTAAGATGCAAAAAGTGCCTGGATCAAACCTCTAATATACCACAGTTTTAGCCACACTTCATAAAGTAGTCAGGAGCAAGGTTACTTCTTTCGAGGACTGCGGTGTACACAATGGGGCTGCAAACTTCGGTCAGTTCTGAACAGTGTCAGTGCTAGACTTCAGCTGCAGTCTTTATATGAGGCAGGGCTTGCTGATGGCACCCATGTTTGACCAGGAAGCACTAAAACTAAAGAAGATGAAAAACAATTTTGTTTTTACACTTTCAGTCTATGTGCTTTTGAAGCTTTAGCTAAAATAAAAAAATACATGCCCCTCACCCGCCAAAAAAACCCTAAACAAAAAAGTCCCTCAAAACAAACGAACAAACAAAAAACCCAAAAAAAAGCCAAAACCCCAAACATCCAAATAAATCTCTATATAAATGAATGTAGTTTTAAAATTATACATCATCACATTCACTTATACTGAAACATGACTAGGAACACCCATTCCACTCTCACACACCATTATAAGGTACAGTCAGAGGCAATAGACACGTACACATTTACCACAGAAATCTTAGTTCATCAATGAAGTGACATTTTGTTGTCCACAGAAGGTTTTCTTTGACGAAGTGTCCTCATTACATAGTGTCTGGTATTTTCAGTGGGTGTTAAAGAGCTGAACTTTAAATTAAAAAAATTCTTTCTTAAAAACAAAAAGAAGTTTGCTGAAGATTTATGGGTTCCAAAAACAGGCTAGCAATTTGACACTGGGTAGGTATGCTTTGACACCAAGTGAAAATAGATTTAGAGAACTTGACTCATCTACTTGGTCACTCTGTATTTACTCAGGCATTAGATGTTGAGGTAGGAAAGAGTCCAGAGGGCATGAATAATGTGGCAGGAGATGAGACAGACAAAGGGGCAGTAGAGGTTATCACGACAGACATGTAAATACAGTTGAGCTGAGACTTCAAAAAACTACAGTGAGTAGCTCTGTGGATGATGCTGAGTCAAGCTGCATGATTCAAGTGATTCCTCCCTCCACAAATTCCTTTATCTGTGAGTCAGTGTGTGCAAATAAGGACTTCAGTCAGACAACTGAAGAAATAATTTGGATTCTCTCAACTGAGCAAAGACATGTCCATGACCTTATCCATGTTCTCAAATATCTGCTCTACTTTTAAAAGCACAGCTTCATTTTAAAGAGAAATTGTTTGTTATGCTTGGTTTATTTGTTGTTTATGTTTTTGTTGTTTTTTTTACCTAAGCCCCATACCACTTTTGAGTGTTCAATAGACGTTGTTACTCATTATGAAAGGTTTTGATGCATGCATATGATACATATTATAAGCATTGGAGAAATGTAATCAGAGAACTGTTTAAGGGTGAATACCAAACTGGCTGAGCAATCCTGCCAGAGGTGCCCTGTCTGCAGACCCCAGTGAATTGTATCAGAGAGAGGGATATATCTTGAGTGGGGTTTCACAGAGATCAATCATGTTTTGTCAATAGTTTGCTTAGCAGTCTGGCATATTTATTCCATTTGCAGATGAAGTGGGAAGACTGTGAATATCTTGAAATTACTTTCTTTTTCATTTAGTATTCTATAAGAATAATTATAAGGGATTGTAGTTAGGGAAGAATGATGAATCTTGTGGGATCCTGGTAACATTTGATCATGTAACAGATTTTCACAGGAAAAAAAAAAAGAATACAATCATGATCCTCAAGCTGAATATCATTAAATAATACTGTTCTACTTCAAATGAGACTTTTAGGACCAGGGACTTACAGATAGAAGTACTATCATAAGATATGGGATACCATCCTTAGTTTATTCTTGGTCTAGTGATAATCTGTCCAGTTCTAACACTGCAGTTCAAGTAGACATGGACCAGGTGAAAAGCATCACCCCTGGAGTCCAGGAAGACCAATGTGAATCATTAGAGATATAGAAAACACCACCTAGACAGCATGCCAGGGCTGTGTTAGCTTTAGCTAAAGAATGGTAGAGTGAAGAAGAGTGGAAAGCGGGTATAAATTCTTTGAGTACATAAAATGCTGCTGGAAAGGATAAACCTGTTCTTGTTCTGTCCCTCATGGATTTTGAGACTTCTTTTCAGGAAGGGAGATGGTTAGGGAAACCTAGTATCAGTAAGAACAGTATTGTAGTGAATTCTGGACTAGATTGCCACCAATAGTAGATCTGAAGGCCTTTGAGAAAAATAGCTAAATGGTAATCAGCAATACTTTCAACTGAATCTGCCAGTTCATGTTCTGTGGTAGGTACATGAATTAAATGTTCTCTGTCGGCACCTTCCAGACCTCTTCCACCAACTGCTCTGTCATCCCCTGAAAAAGGTACACTACGTGAGGTAGCTTTTCCAGTCCCCCACAGGCTGAAGAAATCTAATGTGCGACTTGTTATAGTGATACAGATCTTGAACATGACGTGAAGGAAAATGCTTGTGAAATGCTGTACACGTTTCTGAACACAGGCCTTACAGAGAAGAGAATGAAGCAAAGCATGCAGCTTCTTCACAGTGGGAAAGAAGACTGAAAGAACACAGTTGAAAAGAATATTAAATTGTTGCAAGGTCACATGCTGCAGTTATCCGTATGAATAAACATTTGACATTACTCAGAAAACAAAATTTACCTCACAAAGTGAAAACCTTATTTAGGTAAGCTGAATTTATGGAAGCCAACCTTAAATGTGTCATTAATGTGACTATGATGATAAAGATGTGATCAAATATTTTACCAGTGTGCATTGTAGCTCCAAAGAAATGCAGAGATTTTAAACCAGGCTTGGATAGCTCCATAAAATACATCCCTGTTTCAGTTCATAATTGTCTAGGCTTGATACAGATGATTAAGGTCTGTAGACTACAGGTAACCAAAATGGTTTTAAGATACATGCAGCCTAAATACAGGAGAACAGATAGTTTTGATACATATACAAAGTGAAATTTCTGATATATATACAAAACAAAGTTTCATGAGTCTGAGAGTAAATTGAACTTTTGATCTCACTCTCTCAACTTACCTTTCTTTCTTTTCTTTCTTTCTTTCTT
>VWZK01000919.1:3221-20308 GCA_013396935.1 Baryphthengus martii | reverse complement strand
AGAGAAGGGCCACGAGGATGATCAGAGGGATGGAGCAGCTCTCTTATGAAGACAGACTGAGAGAGTTGGGGTTATTCAGTGTGGAGAAGAGAAGGCTGTGAGGAGACCTTCTCGTGGCCTTTCGGCATCTGAAGGGGGCCAACAAGAAAGCTGGGGATGGACTTTTTAGGTTGTCAGGTAGTGATAGGACAAGGGGGAATGGATCCAAACTAGAGGAGGGGAGATTTAGATTGGATGTTAGGAAGAAGTTCTTCACTTGGAGGGTGGTGAGACCCTGGAACAGGTTGCTCAGAGAGATGGTAGAAGCCCCATCCCTGGAAGTTTTTAAGGCCTGGCTGGATGGGGCTCTGGGCAACCTGCTCTAGTGGGAGGTGTCCCTGCCTGTGGCGGGGGATTGGAACTCGATGATCTTCAAGGTCCCTTCCAACCCTGACAATTCTATGAACTTTGCACAGGTATGAATTTTTTTTCGCTACAAGGGGAGGAATCTTCAGCCTGAAAAGAAATAACAGAGGTAAAATATATGGGAGGTGTATAAAGTCCTGAGAGCCAAGGAGAGGACAAATCCAAAGTCCATCTCCCAGTACAAGAGTGAGGGGGTATCTTGTGACATTGGCATATGGCAAATTATAAACAAAAAAAAATGGAGATAGTTCCCCACACATGTTGTTAAGCAAAAGAATTGTTTATCAGAACGTATTGTGAGTACTAAAGCTGCCTATGAATTCAGGGAAAGACTGGAAAAGTTCAAGTAACAGAAACTCCTCTAAAGTTAAACACTTTGTCTGGCTCAGGATACCTCTGGGCCACAAGTGGATGGAGATTGGAAGGTTATTTTGGAGAAGCATCACTGACTGTTTTTCTCTACCCTCTCGCTCTCCTCCAGACATCGACTGTTGGCTATTATAGGATATCGGCTCGGTGGACCTTTGATCTGACTTAGCATTGAAATTCTGATACTTTCACAATCTTATATCAGACGAAACTCTGCTCTGGAAAAGCCCTTAGGGTATGAATTTTGTCAGAGATGGCTTCAGACTAGGTCTGTCCAGCTTAAGAGAAATGAAGCAGAGCCACCAGAGAGAAGAAAATGCACGATGGAACAAACCACCACTTCCTGATTTTCATCTGTCTTTGTTCAGACCATGTTGAGTTACTGTTTCAGACACCTGTTGGAATAATGAAAATAGAGAATAGTGTCACTAATGGCTTCTCACTATTGGTGATTATTTAATTAGATGTTTGTTTCAGATTTTTGTTGTAAAATTATATGCACTGAATTGCACTAAACCCACAAAATTGGTTTCATCCTACCACATCCACTAGAACAGACACTGACTGAAATAAAAAGGGAAGAGATCTTTTCATCTGTACAGCTGCAGAAGCTAGAAGTCAAGCAGAGGTGTTAGATAATCAGTCTTTATATCTGTTACCTTAGAAAGTACTCACCTCTGCTTTGACATCAAGGGCAGCTGGAAAAGAATATCTTTTTCACCTATCCCTTTGTTTTTGAGATGTGTAGGAACAGCACTCACAGGAGACAATGACCAAGAAAACAGTATGAAAGTACAGGAAAAAAAGAGAAAAAAATCTTTAAGCTGATAACACATTCCCTTCCTTTCTCCTATCACATCACTAAGAGTTCTAAGAGGTGATTTTCTTCCTTCTTCCACAAGTTTCTCTCAAAGCCTTCTTGTGGGACTGCCACACTCTTTAGTGCATGGAAAGTGCATGTTTAGTGCATGTTCTGCTGCAAGCTCCTCTGGAAAGCCCTGCAGGGACCAGCCTGGCCACCTCCTCCTGCCCAGCCCAGGCTGTTGGAGAAGGTCTCACATCACACCCTCTGAACACTATGCTCACGAGAGCCAGCTCTTTTCTTTTTCTACCTCTCCAGCAGCTCTTGCACAGTTGCCTCTGTTTCTGAAGTTATCTGGACCTCAGATGGGAGGAGTTGAACCAGATGGCTCCAGAGGAGAGGGGAGGTGAGTCTCTTGTAAGAGGAAAGCACTTTGGGGAGGCAGCACTAATTCCAGCAAGTCTTTGCCCTCCATGGTGTGCTGTTGGGCGGGGGCATTGGCGAAACCTACTGGCTCTGACCTATTTATGAAACCAATCTCCTGGTTGTCTTCATGAGCACAGGAGGTTTGAACCCCTTGCTGTTGCCTTTGGCAGACCAAGTCAAATTGTTCAGGTAGCACCCATGAGCACTGAGGTACCCACAGGGTGTTACAGATGTGGCAAGTCTCAGGTAACCTTTGGTAATTTCAGCTGGAGTTCAGAATGCAGTAGGAGAACAAAGACTTTCCTCCATCTAAAATTGCAAAATACTTGGCCTTGGCTCTAACAGAGCTTTGCCAGGTATTTAACCTTCACTTGCAGAGTTTCAAAAACTACATCTTGAGGTGTTGAAAGCCCTAGTATTTTGTAATGGGAAGTGTGAGAAAACGGCAAATCAGCCACAGAGAAGGCTCTGCTGAAATCTGCAGCTGCATCAGTGTGGCTGGGTAAAAAAAAAAATTAAAAAAAAAAATGTTTTTAAAACAGAAACTGCTGATATGGCTTTTGGTGAAGCTTCTGCAGCAGCTGTGATGGTTTTAAACTTTGTGTTTTCAGTGGGGAAGAGATGATATTTCTTGCGTTGTCATTTTTATGAATAACACAGGCGGGTTTCAAAACGTCAGGCCAGGTTGAGTAGCAGATGTAAGGTTAGCTGTGTCCTAGCCTGATCCAAAGAGCAGGGGCTGAGCAGNGATGATTCTATGATTCTATTCTATGATTCAGGCACCATGGCTCTGGATTAAAATCTGCTCCTGGAAGAACAGAGGGCTAAGAAATCCTTTTGCCAAAAGCTGACCAAAGCCATAGTTTTCTTTGTGAAAATTTCTGGGTTTGGGAAATGAATGTTTTCAAAAAGAAATAAAATATTACTTATTTTCTGGCTAGACTTTCTCAGATCTCTCCTAAGGAGAAGGAGAGATTATCTCTCCACTCTTCTCTTCCCTGGTGANAACAGAGATTGTCATTGCTCCAGCTCCAGTTAGCTTCAAGCTGGTGCTGGTGTTGGGTGGCAGCAGTGCCAGTCAGGAAGACGTCTCTGAGCAGCTGCCTCTCAGGGATGCCAAGGTGCCACAAAGCAAAGAAGTACAACTCAAACATGAGAAGATACCTGAAACCTCAGGGCATGGACATCCTATTATTTTCCCAGCAGGATGTGCACTTAGCTCTTCCTTCCATTGGCAGAACTGCTTAGCCTCTCAACATTCCACACAGGAAAAGGTGGCTTTGGAGATGGCTCCCATGAAATTTCCAAAAAAGAAAGACGACTACTTCTTCCAAATCAGACTCTCCTTTTGTGGAAAAAAAAAAGACAGTGAAGCAATTGGTTTCGTGCATCTGGGTTGGGGCAATACCAAGCACTGATAGAGGCTGGGCAGTGACTGGCTTGAGAGCGGTCCTGAAGAAAAGGACTTGGGGGTGCTGGTGGACGAGAAGCTCACCATGAGCCGTCAGTACCCGCTTGCAGCCCAGAAAGTCAACCCTGTCCTGGGCTGCATCAAGAGAAGTGTGGCCAGCAGGGCAAGGGAGGTGATTCTCCCCCTCTACTCCAATCTCATGAGACCGCACCNTCCTTCTCTGAAGACTTTCAAGCCCCCTCTGGATGTGTTCCTGTGTGGCCTGCCCTGGGTGATCCTGCTCTGGCAGGGGGGTTGGACTCGATGATCTCCAGAGGTCCCTCCCAAGCCCTAACATTTTATGATTTCTATGATTTCTATGAAAGGATCCTGAAACTCATGGGTGGTTTGTACTGATCTCTCAAATGAGAGACCCTGATCTCTGAAAACCACAACTTTATAAGTGTCTATAGAAATGGGAAAAGCAACGCACCACTAAAGATCAATGGATACGACGTGAGACCACCGACTGAACAAACCTAAGGCCCCCTTACTGATTCAGTGCTGAGTATTTGATAATAAACTAAGGATAATGCTGTGCAGGGTGCTTATATTTAGTTTTTAGTCAGTATCTTTGTTTAGACCATTTCTTCTGAGACACTGAAGTGAGCTCACTAGTGTTGTGGTTTGACCCTGGTAGGCAGTGAAGCACCACAGTCACTCACTACTTCCCCAAACCAGTGGGATGGGGGAGAGAATTGGAAGGCTGAAAGTGAGAGAACTCATGGATTGAGTTAAAGACAGCTTAAAATTATAATAGAAACCCCAAACCCAACAAGCAAAACAAAACCAAGACCCCCGCAAAAAACCAAAACCACATGGTACAGAGGAAAAGAAACAAAACCCATATGGAAAACACCCAGTTGTTCCCCACCAACAGACCAACGCCCAGCCAGCCCCCAGTGGTGGCAGCCCAACTCCACTCTGAGTGTTTGGAGAAAGAAGGAGGAGGATGGAATGAATTTTTTCTATAGAGTAAAGAAGAAAAAGACTCTTGCCCTTGAGGACTCATATCTTCCGCTTGGCCCTGGGGGGACAAGTCATCGCCATTGGGATCTGAAACAACCTGACTTCAGTCTTGCTGTGATGAAAACAGAGCCCAGAGCAAAGTGGATAGAGCTATTACAAAAAAAAAAAAACAAAACAACTAACAAACAAATATTTATGGAAACTGCTCTGCTACTGCTGCAGAGTTCAGAAGAGAAAAAAAAAAATTCCCTGAAATTCCTTACCATCTATACCTGTTACAACAATAATACACTACAATAGAAAATCAGACAGCCTGTGCTTAAGATTTCACTGGACTATGTTCAAGGGTTTCAGTGGATTAGCTCCTTCTTTATCCTTCCTCACAGAACAGGGTAAGAACAGATCCGTAAGGTTTTGGGACCCTTTGTTTTTAATGCCGTGTGTTAGGTTTTGAACATGAACCTGAATGAAATTCCACTGATGACTGTTTTTCCCAGCACGCTCAGGAACAACATGAGGCTGGTATAACGGCATCCACCATGGCTTCGTGAGCACTGCAGCCCCATTAATGTCTTCTGATCTGCTTCCTTAAAAAGGGCTTTACTTCAGAGCATAATGGAAGAAATGATGCAAAAATCCTTTTAAAATGTTATTGTTATTTAGTGGTTTCACTTAAAGCTGATGATTATGTGACAGAACAAAAATTATGTGTAGGGCAACATCTTTCTAGCATGGATTGTCTTAGTTTGTCTATGAAATTCTAAACTTAGCAGAGGACAAAGAAATTAGAAGTGGATGTGCACACTGATGTTCCTCAGCATGTACCAGAGTCCAAGTTTTACCTTCCAAACTCAAGCTGCTGATGCACACACAGAGAATGAACAAAACGGCAGCGGCAACCCTCAAACAGCCATTTTTACAAAAAGAGCCCTAAACCAGCATCTAAGTGAGGTCAGAATTTGTTTCCTGAAACCTAAGGATCTTATAATTAACCATAAACAACAGTGCTTCAGACTTCTCTCTGACAAGAAAGCAACGACCTCTGGATACTGATGTATATGAAGAAATAGTATTTAATGCTGTAGGAACATTAATGCGTTATCTTTTCTCACAAAGGATGCTTGAATCATTTTGTGAAGCTGATATTATAAACTAAACATACAGAGAAATAAAGATGATTTTTTTTCGAGGAAGATGAAATTTCTCTTCTTTTGTATTACTACAATAGATATGAAAAAACAACATGTTCTGGCCTTAAGTATCAGACTTGGGTTTTGTCTTTTGTTATCACTTACAATAGCTGCGCTGCTGAATACCCAGCCATATCAAATGTAAGTTATTTGTATATCTCTATCCTCTCAGGAAATCTTGACCTTGAAATAGAATAAATATGTAATATGTGTATTGGGTTTTCATGTTCATAGCTAACGCCACCAGTGCTAAAAAAAATGTAGCCGTTGAACAAAACCACGCAGAAGATGAGCCTGTGCAGTGCTGTTTGACTCATTGTTGCAAAATGAGAAATTACAGTTTAAATGTTTTGCTGTCTTTGAATGACCCTCCATTCGTAATTGATTCAACTCAACAGACTGCAACTCTAAAACCATTGAGATCTGGAACTTATTTGTCCCGTGTGTTTAGAGGATGCTTCAGTCACTCTACCAAAATCAACCCGCACAGGATGGGACCTTCTCTACTGGAGTGCTTTGATAATGTGCCACATTAACTTGGAGTCTGAGATGACTAGTTATTCATGCTGAGATTTTTAGAAGTCTATCAGGTATAAATAAATTATATCTAACATTTGTTGACCAGCTCCATAAAAGGAACTGGATTACACATAAGCCAAAACCTATTAAACAAAATGCACCATGCAGAAAATAAATGGAAATTCCTTGAATTACTGCTTGAGGCAAATTTGAGAACTCCCTGTAAGTAGCCATGCTTAACAAATCATCAAGATAACAAACCTTGAGGTACCTGCATTGGTAGCCAAGGGCATGATCAGCTGCAGCCAGATCGGTAAACCTTGAGAGATGTGATTTTTGCATTACAGACTTGAAGCCCTGTGCTCCAGTAAGGCCACAGGACAAACCTCTCGTGGCAGGAGGGTGGGGTAAAAAGTTACAGCCCTTCCTTTTGCCACTGCCTCAGCATGAAGGTGGGTTGTAGCCTTGGAGATACCCTAAGACAACAGACATCAACTTTAGATTTAGGAAAGATGAAGGAAGTAAGGTTTGGAGACAAGGAATTGTATCATAATTAAGTTTGACTCCTAAAAGGTATGAAAAGCCTATCCAAAATCCTGCCTGTTATAACCAACAAGAGAGAACTCGAGAGAGGTAGTGAGGACTCAAGAGCTAGTCTTCATCTTCTCAGTCACACACAGTTGATTCTGGGAATACATGTGCTGTTGTGCTTGTGAAATATGTGAGTGTGAGAAAATGAGCGAGTGAAATCTGTGAGAGAAGGAGCATTAAGGACTGCAGTCAGTTTTCTTTAAAACAAATATCACCCTTGCTTCCAAAGGGTCTAGAATTGTGGTTTATTACATTAATTTTCTTCAAGAGCACTAATATAGGAGTTATAAATTAGCTGCTAGACTGAAACGGTAAGCAGTAATGTGACAAGCTGGGGAAGGTGCCTAGAGGGTTCTTACAGAGACCGAAGTTAGCGCTAACTTTATTTAATATCTTTAGTGTGATTAGAGAAAAAGATTAGAAACACAATGATGGCATTTGCAGATGATTCTTCCCTGGGAAATGTTCCTGTTCTTCACTGGGGACATGTTATATAGATGTCTTATACGAAAGGACTGAAGGAGTCTGGGGAGATAGACATAAAAAGTCAAGGTTGATCTGGGAAAAACAGAAGAAGCAGAAGTAGGAACTCAGGAAAGGAATCTTATTGATTAGTTTGGAATTTTTATTTCAAAGAATGGGTAAGAGAAGGGCAAGGAGGACAGATGTGAATTTTCACAACAACGTACCACACCAGTGACTGTCGTTTCAAAAGTTGAATTGCTACTAGATGGGGTAAAGAAGCTTTGAAGGAAGGTGTATGAGAAAAGGGAGGGAGTTTCAACCTTAAGCAAAAAGGCAGAGATGAGCAGGGAGAAAGGAGCAAGGGGCTGGCACTCAGCTCCCTGGGCAGTTCCACCCTGGGACAGACAACTTCAAAACTTGCACAATTTCATTGTGCAAAGATGGTGGGGATGACCAAAAGAACTAGACTGAGCATCCCTAACTGGAGATATCAGTATGCAGATTTCTACTCCAGGACAGCTATATCACTGCCTTTCGTAGGCAATACAAGTAAGCAAGTATGTCTAGGGTGAGTCAACTCCTTACAAAGTAGGGGTGTAAAACAAGGTAAACCAGGACGTTTACAGCGTAAAAATGTGACAGAGTTATCATGGCTAGAAGTGATGGAATAACCAAATGTGTGAATAAAAGCAGCAGCCTGCAATAGAAAGAAAAAAAAAAAAGAGGCCCAGTGAAGAAGTGAGATGTTGTCTAACAGCACAACAGAGCGAAGGCAGCACTAGGTTTTGGGGCTAGTAAGTTCATTCGGATCCCTTCAGGAATCTTGTTCCTCTACTCCAATTAAAAAGGTGACGACATAGTCAAGTTGTCTGCCTAGTCCTGTTATTTTGTGCAAATAGTCCGTGGAAAGTGTCATGAAAACTGGTACTGCATTTTCCAGCAAATTTATTACTCATTAAAATTATATATTTGAGCAAGTGGAAATGGCAGAGTTCAAGTTTGTTTTCTCTTAATCATGATTCATCTCTAAGCACACAAATAATTTAGGCAGTCACAGGAGACCATCAGAGATACCAAATGTGGTGATTCAGAAGAGTTTCTTAGTCTGGACTAGTGGAGAAAAGAATTGCAAAACTGGGTCACGAGAAGGAAAAATCCACGAAAATATCAAAGTTCTCAGCTAGCAGGAGGTTACAAACAGTAAAAGAGTACTTTTTAAAAATGAACACGGTCTGACACATCCTGTATTGTACCACAAAGCTTTAAACAACTTTGACAATAGGCTTTGCTTTGTTAAAAATAACTTGTCCCTGGCTTTTCTCTCAAGTAATCCTGGAGTAACTACTTAAATACTCCTGGAGCTATATTCCAGCCACATACCCTTCACACTCCAGCCCTTTGACTCTACTACGCACATGGATGGAGACTAAGGAAACCTGCCTTTTTTTTCTGAAGAGTGACATGGAAAAGAAATGAGATGTGGCAAGAACGAATTTTAAATAAATTATCACCAAAAAGAAGCTAACCTTGAAAGCAACACATGAATGTATTCATATTCAAAAGTATAAAGCTTCCATGTTCCTCTCTTGTACGGTCACTTTGAGAGGGACATTACCATATAAGTGGATACTGGAGATGATTTTTTTTTTTCTGGTGTTGGATTTAAGCACTCAAGGAAAGCTTCAGTCACATCAAGTCAAGTCCCAGACCAGTGAAAAAGGCACATTTTCTGTCCATGCCCCACAAAAACCGTGACTCCACAACCAACAAACAAAAGGAGCATCCTCCTCTAAGTGTACACAGTAACCTCTTTGTTAGAAGTTGTATTTCATGGGGCTGCTGGCCGAGGCATGCCCATCCCATCTCCTCATCTTGTCACACGTCTCTCAGGCTGCTCTTTGACTTCCTTTCTCCCTGGTTCCTCTGTTCTGTGGGTTTTTCACAACAAATGGACATGCAGCCGGATTTGGAATAGAAACCTACTTTGCAACTGCATGTCCCTCATGGTCACAAAAGTCTTTTCTCCTGGACTATGACTTGATCTCATCAGCTCCCTGGCAATGAACCAGGAGAGAAAACATCCTGGACCATCTCATTTAAATGAATTTTTTTTTAATTTTCTTTTTTCACTTAAAAGGTTGGACCAGATGATCCTTGAGGTCTGTCCCAACCTGGCATTCTATGATTCTGTGATTCTATGATTCTATGCACGCAGATGACAAGGAAGAAGGAGGCTTAGCAAGAGAAAGTAGACAAAGGAGGAGGCAATCACAGAGAAAATAAATTTAATATTGATTCAATGACTTGCATTTAAAGAAAGAAGCAAAAAGAATGATCAGTTGCAATGGTGGCCACTGCCAGGTGTCTCTGTGGGTATACGACTCTGTGAGATCAGTAGAGGTTATGTGAGCATATAAAGATGGGAAAGTTTGAAAGTGAAGAACTTTATCTAGCATTTATTTAGATAATTCACTAAAGAGAGACATTATAGTGTACAGGAATAATACTCACTGTAAAACTTGGTGGAAAATATTTCCTGTGGGAAAAAAAAAAAAAAGAGAGAAGAAGATATTTACCTATACATCTCTGGAGCTGTTGGCTTGAAAGCAAGAAACAGAGGAGGTTTATATTGCAATAGTAAATTCAAGCTGGCAGATGTTTTATGACAGTTTATAGTGTGGCTGTGGGTTGTCTTACCCAAAGTGTTCCACACTGCCTTCCTTAAAATTGGTGGTACAGAATGGCCTGGTTCACCAATAAAAGGATAAGACATGTCTCACTTGGAGATTCCCTGTTGAAGACCAAGCATTTTGGAAGAGCATCTTTTAAAGTAAAATCCAATAATACCATAAAAAGAGACTGAAGGAAACAAATACATGCAGAGGGAACAATGGCTAAAATGCAAATACTACCACTTTTTTATTCTATTATTTTTAAATCAGTAAAGATAGAATAAGTTAAAAAAAAAAAACACCAACACCCACATCCCTGGGTCTGCCAGAGCAAAGACATGCACTTTTTCTAACTGAGCCTTGGATTGCCATCACAGCCGCTGCTGCTGTACCACAGGTGACCTCAAAAGACTCAAAACCATCCCTCTGGGAAACAAGGGCTATCGCCCAGCTAGGAGGAGCAGAATTCCTGCCTTGGGCAATGCCTCCGTTTTGTCACAACAGTGATGAAGGCAGCTCAGGGCAGCGGTTACCCGAAGGTTTTCTAATGCATTGAAAAATATACGGCTTGAATAAGGATGCCTGTAAATGCAGATGGATGGTACGTACATACTATAGCTGTTGCCTAAAATTTGACTCTAGCTGTTTCCCAGCTACATCCATTCCCAATTGTATGTCTTCTAGGGCAAGAATCTAAGCCATGGATTTAAAAAAACCCCGATAACTCAGAACAAAACCCTTCTCTGACCGGCAACAAATGTGGACGTGGAATGGCAAAGGGAGGTCAGACACGTTTCAGTGCCTGGAAAGCAGTCATAGCATTCCTGATGCTAAATAAGACCCAGATAGTCTTGATTTTCCTTTCTCACTCCAATAAACTACATAAATGAACATAATTGTTCATACAGGACCAAAAATGTTTGTGTTCACTACTTAGCACATGTGATGGAGCAGGCTTCTGCCCAACATTTGTTGTTCAGATGCGCAGTTGGAGAATTTTTTTTCCACAGATTTCTGCTTCCCAAAAGGAATCAGACTACTGGGTTTTCTCAGGGGCTTGCATTGACTCAAAAATTTTTAGAATTCAGAGCAATTGAGTTTTTTTATTTAAATTTGAGACGATTGCAAACCGAATTTTCTCTCTCACAGAAGAATTTGTTGCTTCTCCTGAATCCAGACTAGTTATCAAAACATCAGGAGTTCTAGCGAAAAAAACCCTTGACATCTGATCCTTGCTTTGCTTCTATATTGAAAGGGAGAATAGAAGATCTGTGGGAGAGAAAACTCAACTTCTGATAACGTCAGGCTGTCATCCACAATACAGCTGGGATGTGGCATCCACCTAAGGAGCTGCAGCACAGAGAAAAACATGGCCAAGTAACACACCTAAGGAGTTTCAATTAGATTTGTTCAAGAGAAAAAGATGTCAATTCAGAAAAAAATCTGTTTTCTGCTGAAATTGATACAGTTTAATCTAGCTTTAAACTTGCCAGCTTTAATTGCAGTGTATCTATCAATGACTCTCTACCTAACTGTAGATAGCTATAGGAAATCTACAATGAAAACATGGAAAGATCATCAAATTAGATGAATTAAATAGGACTGGTGATTGAAATTGATGCTTATGTATAGGTTTGACTATATGAGCACTAATTCTGATTTCCCAATAATAGTCACTGCATGTTTAAGCCCCTTCCTCCAAACTTCTGAGTCACAGATTCCCTGGAGCTGCTAGCCCTAATTTGTCTCCAAATCCGCTTCCACAGCAGTTTATTTAAGGTACATGATGATCAAGTACAGGGCATTTGTCTCCAGCTTCTCTCACAAAGCCCAACCCTGGACCTCAAGTGTTGTGAAGAGTCAATATAAGGCTAGGGAGTAGTATTAACTTTAAGGGAATAACTGCTCTTGTGAGCTTGGAAGCTAAAGTGCAGCAAGGCACTGAAGTGCCCCCACATGTCAGGATTTCATGATCAGAAAAAAAAAAAAAATCCATTTCAGTGCTCAAAAGAATATAAACTTCCAAACAACCCTTCACTGAGAGAAGAATGGGAACCTGCTGCACTTGGTTTGTCATTCTCCTCTCCTCCCCCAAAGGCAGTTGCCAAAATAGCAGAACTGAGAGCATGTTGGATGTTGAATCATGTTTGATTCAGAAAAGATCACATCTGACTGAACTGACTGCATCACTTTAGTATCGAGCTGATATATTTACCCATCTACAGAAAAGAGGAGGCACAGAAAAAGGAGGTATTTTTTTGTTTTCTCATTATATTTCATGTAGATGTGTCTGAAAGCATTTTCTGCGGTCTTCTTAATAACAGGCGTGTATGGATGTGCATGCTGTGCTCTGCCATGTGATTTTTTCTCCTTTTATAGTCATTTTTATATAAATAGCATTGAATCCTGATTAAAAAAATCATCCACCAAAAGATACTTCTCGTTTTCAAACCAGGGGTAAGAGACACCTTCTGTCTTACCAGAAAAGGAGGAAACACCTGAAAGCAAATCATTTCTGTGTAGAAGACAGATCAGACAGAATCTTATTTTCTAAGTAGTCATGAAAGCAAATCATATAAGAATTCAGACCTCTGACCTCCTCTGAAGGGGAAAGCTAATGGAAACAGCACCTCCCTGGGAACATCACTGCGTATCAACACCTAACGGTGACCCTGGGGGAAATGAAAACGAAGAGAAACGGAGCTGCACGCCAGGGAGATGGAGCTGTTCTCATTTCCGAATCTGCAGCAAAGAGTCTAATTGGATACACAGAGCAGCAAAATTGTTAAATACCAGAGGAAAAATATTTCCAAGCTTTGTAAAGGAATGACATGCAGATGGAGAGAAAGGCAGCGTCCTGCCTTTCTAGCCATTTTTGAAAAACGTGGGATACATAGTGACTTAGAAAAGGAAAATTGAGAGAAGCCCATCGACCCAAGGGACTGCAAATTACGACTTGCAAGGAACAGGCTGTGGAAAGCTGAGCACCCAAAAACTCATTGCAAAGTTTTTACTGAAACCAAAACTTTGCAGAGGTACAATCTTTTCAGATGCTTTTTTTCCTTTTTTTTTTTTTTTCCTGAGGTTTTTGGTTGCTGTAATTCATGATTTTCCTAGATCCTGGAGCCTGCGCAGTGCTGCTGGCACTCAAACTGCTCTGTGTTATGTAGAAAGGTTCTCAGCTGAGAGGCTGGTACCTGTACACATGTTGTCCCACAGCCTCTGCCAGCTCTTGCCAGTTCATTGCCAGTGCTGATCAGCTGCTGAAATAGGAGGAAGAAGAGTTTTAAAAAGGCAATGTGGCTGAGGAAAGATTAGGAAGCTTATTGTTGACATCCTATTGCTGGGTGAAGGTTGAGAAGAGGCTGGAGAGCCGGAGGTGGGATGGGCAGAGGTGTAGGTCAGATAAAAAGCCAGTGCTGGCAGCCACGGCCGACACAAAGAGTTCCAGCTGCCCTTCCTGCCAGCAGCCAGGGTTGCTGCAGCGAGTAGGACCCAACGCAAGATCTATTTGGAAACTCCTGCTTCATGTAATATGTATTTCCATTTGATATTTCCAGGCTGCATTGAGGAGAATGCATTTTTTAATATATTTTTTTACTGAAAAAGCACCAAAATGCGCTAAAAAAGAGCAAGTACTCTTTGCTAGGGTTTGCAGTGCAAGCTTTCAAGGCTGTAAGTACCAGCGAGTCTTCCCACTAAATTTAATGCAATCCTTATTTTTCACTCGGAGGACCTTCCACTCAGGCCACGAGTGGCAAAGTGGCCAGAAGGAGCCCTGTCTGCAGGCGATGGCAGAGTGTCCACACTCCAGAGGCACAGCCTGCAGCCCTCTTTGCAGCCCCACAAGGAAGGACTTGCGGAGCTGCTGGGTTATCCCTGTGTTCTTCTCGACCCTTTTTTTAGCTGCTCTGTGCCTCATGCAGGCACGGGGACCACCAAGGGCTTCGTCCGTAGGTAGCTGGATTTGTCTCCATTCACCAGGCGAAACAAGGTTCTAGAAGGGCATACTGATGATGTTGGACCCTCCTATTTCCATTATGACCATGTGTCAAATCTTCAGCTCAGATGCCATCTGAAAATAAGCATAAAATGCTTCCTTCTCTCACCTTAAGATCATTAATATTTGCTTAGTCGTTTTAAATACTACAGAGAAGATGGGATGGAATTGTCAAGTTTATTCACCTCTAAAGCCTGTCTCTCGTAACTGGACAAATCTGTGATACTCTCCATTCCTTCTGGTGACTTCCCAGGTCATGTAAAACTTGAAACTTCCACCCTGTGGGGTGGAAGAGCCAGCACTGCAAATATTGTACATAGATGGCAAAATTACTTTCCTCCTTAGTCCTGTGTTAAGTGCTCCCTGAATGAGTTTGACTCCGCAGACTCAAGGACAGCCAGCTCAGTTTGCTTCCTCCAATACTAACACGTAAACAAGTTACTCGCTTGTTGGGTTTGTTAGTTGTGGTTTTTTCTGTTAATGTTATTCAGAGACGGTAAAATGCTGTAGAGTATTCATTCTGGTTCGAGTTGTGGAAACAGAGCATGCATAATTACCAATGTGGGTAGCAGTCCATCTCAGCCTTACTTATGCCAGTGAGGGATATTATCCCATTATATCAGCTTAGCAGTCTTATTTCCCTGGAATTTGAAATAAGCGAGGCACATAAAGGAATGATGAAACAACTAATTACAAGGGACATTATTTTAAAAACTGCACAGTAGTAAAAATCCATTAATGGACTATTTTACATCATTAAACTACTTCCAAGAAAGTATCTAGGCTTTTTCAGCATAAACATTTCTACGTTGACAATGTAACTTGTACCTAACTCGATGGTTAGCTATTTTTTGAATGAGTATAATACGTGCTTTCATTTATGACAGGGCAAAGATGAGTGAAATTTTTAACTTCATTGTATGTATAATCCAAAGTAATTTAGAAGATAGTCCTGCTACACGGAGACTCTGCTGGACTAGAATGCTAATAATGACTAATGTCTAAGGAAACAGAAAATAGAGCTGCTAGCAAGGACTTGTTTTAACACATGGTTTAGGATTTTTATTTGAATGGAAAGTGCTGTTCTAATTCAAAGGTAAAGTACTTCTGGACCTTCGGAAACTTCTTGGCTGAGTATTTTAGGTTACAATACAAACAGGCTTTGATTTTGTTTTCCAACTCTCAGTCCTTCAACCCAACTGAACCTCAAGTTGAACTTCATTCTTTCCTTCTTGCTGATCAGCTCCAGAAAGGAAGATTCTGCAAGAGCTGAGCCCATGTTTTGTTTTATCCATGAAACATTTTGGTGAGCAAGTGGAACCATGCTACCATTCCCTAGAAATACGGGAGCCAAAGAATCCTGCTCAATGGATCAATAACATGTCCAGAGAAATTGAACTAGCTGAAACTGGTGACTGAACTGAACCCCTTCCCTGGCAAGAGGAATGCACCTGTTTACATGAGCGCCCTGGGCCCATATATATGTCAGGAGCTGGTTAACAAAACCCAGGCCTGGAAACAATGTTGGCGAGTGTATAGCTTTGTTAATGGGTTTGGTAGCAGGACCAATAAAGTTCATTGTTGAGTTTCCCTACAAATGGCTTCCTTTGTGCTGCAGCTTTTTTACGTCAGCTTTTAACTAGACCTACCAGTTGTACTAGACAGACTGAGGGCATGATCTTCCCAGAGACTCTGGTTCCCATGAAGTGAAAAGAAGACTTCTGAAACATCCCTAGAATTGCCATTGGGCTCCTCAAACGGTCCTCTTTGCCTAGGAAACCTCTGTGTCCTCTCTCCCAGGAAAGGAATAGAAGAAAATCAAGGCAGAGTGAATTGTGATTTTTTTTTTTTTTAAGCCTCAGGGGAAATGTTGATTTTAAGGCTTACATGAGAAACAAACAAACCCACCTGCCACTCCCAGTAGGCAGTTGGGTCAGTATGGCCCCAGCAGGCCAGTTCACTGACTCAGCTCAGCTCTACTTCTGAGAACTTCAGCCCCCAATGGCACAACAGATTCACTCCTCCTGCTCAGAGAAGAGCATGGGGCAATCAGACTGCCTCTGCAAAGAGAGAACTGAGCTCAGACCTCATGGAATGTACTCGTGGGCTGAAGTCTCAGGAGGTAGGATGTAGATGGGGACGGAGCAAAAGTCACTCCCAATGGGCAATTTTTGACCTATAATCTTTTATGTATGTGGCCATGAACTGTCAAGGGCACAATTTGATACTGTTTGACCGTGCTGTTCAAAAGTGGAGCTGGAGTGGAGTGCACCAACAATAAACAGCTCCTCTTGATTCAGGAACAGACGAATTGCAGATACTTTTACAGAGAGGAGGAAGAATCCTGCTCAGAGGTCGAGCTATATCTGCGAGAGAGTGTTGAGGAGAAGCTGCAGCAACATTAAAAGAAGCTAAATTTTCCCTCTAGATCTGCATCAACACCCAGTGAAAAAGGACGAATAGCCACATAATTATCTCGGTCTCGTATGAATGAGCAAAATTCCATTCTGTTCCCTCTTTTATTTATTTTTATCCATGTTAGGCCAGCAAGCCCAGGGGAGCTCCGGGCCCCTCGGCCCGAGCCGGTGCTGCTCTTCCCCCGGCGGCCAGCGGAGGCTGCTCTGGGTCGCCTCCGCTCCCAGGACCTGCGGGCTTTGACCCCCGACTCGTGTCCCCCCCGGGCAGAGCTGGCGGCTGGAGCCGAGGGAGCGCAAATGCCGCGCTCCACCTTGCAGGGATTGTCCTCGCCAAGAAAAAATAAAAGCCAAGGGCACAGAGGAGCAGCTGGCAGCTTCCTGCCAAATTAAAGCTCCTGGGGGAACTCAGCTCACGTCACAGAGTGGGGAGCAGAGGGGAGGCAGAGGAGGATTTGGGGGCAATGACCGGAGCACTCGATCACTCCGAAGGCAGTGACAGATCCGTCTCGAACCGCGCCGTTTGCGCGGGTTCCCAACCTGCCGTGGGCATGCCCGAAGGATGCGCTGGCCTTCGGCTGGGTGGCCCCGTCCGATATCTTGGGGCCATGAGGACGGGCCGGGGCTCCTCGCAGCCCTCCTATAACTTGTCCTCGCGTTTTGCTGTGAAAACAAAAGCAAAGCAAACAATTCCCTTCCCCCAGCCCAAAAATAAAGCTCGGGCACCACCCGGGCTGGTCGAAAGGGCTTCATTGTCGTTTTTAAATGAGATATCTTTGCAACCGCTCGCCCCTCCCCGAGCCAGCGGGGAGCCG
>VWZK01000898.1:0-17493 GCA_013396935.1 Baryphthengus martii | reverse complement strand
CAGGGGTGCCCTGGCAGGGATAGGGCAACACTGGGACTCCAGATCTTGAAGGTCTCTTCCAAAACAAAATGATTCTATGATTCTGTGAGTAGAGAACAGTTAACACTGGTTACCTTGACATTAATGAGGTTTTTGAAGGGGTCTCCTATGACTGGATATACTGGGGGAAAAATGAATGACTGGAACAGGAGTCCAAAATGTTGGTAGACCCTCCATCCCAGCAACAGTCGAACCTCAGCTGGACAAAGCCCTGAGCAACCTCATCCACCTCTGCGGTTATCTTCACCCCAAGCAGGATGTTGGATTAGAGACCTCCAGTGGTCCCTTCCAACCTGATTTGTTCTACAGGTCAAAGAAATGCCCAAGAGAAGGTGGAAGTCTTTCCTGGAGAGATCTGAACTAGATAAAGCTGCAATATGTAATTAAAATAACTCTTCTTAAGGTCTTCATTGAGCAGATGACCTGGTGAGAGGAAGAAGTCTCCCAGCACACTGTAACGTTCTCAACTTGACAGAGGAATGTATCTGTTTAAGACACCAATGACACTTTGACATTAACATCCGAGACGGTTTCGTGGTGTCGTAAGACTTACTACCTGTAGGAGTTGATAAAACATTCACCAGAGCAACACTATGAGATTAAATGGGTTGGGCTGACATTAGAAGGCATTATAAGAGACGTCCTTTTAAGGATTCTTCTGCTCCCATCTCTCTGCTCAGCCACTACCCGATCATTTCACGGACATGAGGAACAGTTTCTTCCCCAAAAGGGTTGTCAAGCCCTGGAAGAGGCTGCCCAGAGAGGTGGTGGAGTCCCCACCCCTGGAGTGACTGAAAAGACGTGTAGATGTGGTGCTGAGGGACATGGGTTAGTGGTGGGATTGGCAGTGCTGGGTTAATGGTTGGACTCAATGATCTGAAAGGTCTTTTCCAACCAAAACGGTTCTGTATTTTCTCCAAATCCTTCCACGTATCCAACACGTTGAGAGATACACAAGGTGTGCACATCCCAGACTGGATCCTGTCCAGTTGCTTTAGCGGGAGGAATAAAGAATGGATTAGATGCTGTCTTTGAATTCTTGGTGTCATTAGATTTGGGATTTCTTTTATAAATGTCTTCTGTACTGAAGAGTGTAACTCTTGAGTTTCATCAAAGTTGAAAGCTCCTCTCAGGTTCATTTCCCTTTCAGCTCTCTTGTCAAGATCCATAGAAGATGAAAATCTATAGTTCCTGGTTACACATTTGGAACGGTTTCAAGTGCAAAGTTTTCACTCTTAATAGAGTCTCCTAAGGCACAGAGCTACCCTCCTGACTTTGTTGGTCCTGATCCAGAAGGAAAAAACCCAACAACTCAAAGCCACAAGTTGCTGCTTTTGCTGACCAGGATTATCTGACAACATCAGCAATCTTCAAGGACAGGCTTTAACACACCGGAGCGGAAATCACAAGTGCTGGCTGCGGTTCCCTTAAATCCTCGAAGCCTCTGCTCCTCTGCTCTATAGAACAGTAATTTAAAGTGCTCATAAACCCACCTTTAGATTATATTCATAAAGTTAAAGGTCAGGAAATTATTTGATAATTAAGACTGTCACATAATTCTCAGCCTCATCACAGAATTGTCACAGTTGGAAAACACCTCGAAGATCCCCACGTCCAACCGTCAACGCAAAAAACCCAACACTCAACCACAAAAAACACCCAAACCACAAAAGCCACCTCACCATCCCACTGGAGCATGGCCTCAAGTGCCTCATCTACATGGTTTTTTGAACACCTCCAGGGATGGTGACTCCACCACCTCCCTGGGCAGCCCGTTCCAGCACCTGACCACTCTTTCAGAAATTCTTCCCAATATCCAACCTAAACCTCCCCTGGTGCAACTTCAGGCCATTTCCTCTGGTCCTGTCATTATTTGAGAGAAAAGACATAACTCCAGCCTACTGGAATAAATAGACCAGGAGGTGAGGGCGGTGCTGCCTATTTTGAGGTGTGACGTGCTGCATGGGGTCACCAGGCCTCGGTGACAGATTTCTCAGAGCCATGTCTCGCAACAGGACGTGTTTTTGAGGCTCTCCAAGCACTGGCTACCCCACCACAGGCTCCTGCACCCCTTTGCAAACCTTGGCCGTGTTTAGTGACAGGCTGGTTTTGTTGGCCAGGCTGGAACTGATCAACTCGTCCTGCTTCACCAGCTCAGAAGTTGCCCAGGGTGGCTTTGCAGAGGAAGACTGGTCGCACTGAGTGCTTCTCAATGACCCACCTCGGCATCTAAAATGTTCCTGAGTCTCTTCAAAGCTGATCTGAAGAAACACACTGTTCTTGGTCATAAAGTCTCTGATACAGGGAGGTCATTCTAGTATCAACCAGTGGAGGGCAACCACACACATACCCCAACCAACATCTGACTGCCTACTACAGAAAAAAATCCACCACTTTTTTTCCCCATTTTCAACCATCGGAAGAGTCTAAGTGTTTTGTCTTTCCCACTCTGCCTTATTTATCTCTATGATCTTCCCCGTGACACTCAAACAGCACCCCTCAAAGAGCAGAGGACATTCACCTGAAATTAGGTAAAAGAAAACCCGAACTCCTCGGTTCCTCTGCTCAGCAGCAGTTCTGCTCTTCTCCCCGCAGGCGAGAAGGCCCTGCCAGGCCACGCAGGCAAACCAAGCAGCAGAAAAGCAACACCTTCCCGCTTGCATTTCGCTGTAGAGCTGCATGGGCAGGACCATGGAATCACAGAATGGTTGGAAGGAACCTTCAAGATCATCTACCACTCTCCCTGACACCTCCCACCAGACCAGGTTGATAGAAGTCCCATCCAGCCTGATTTGGCGCACATCCAGTGATGGAGCATCCACAGCTTCCCTGAGCAACCTGTTTTGGTGTCTCAACACTCTCATAGTGAAAAACTTCTTTCTCATTTCCAGTCTAAATCTCCCCTCTTCCAGTTTGAAGCCATTACCACTCGTCCTATCACTACAAGCTCTTAGAAAAAGTCCCTCCCCAGCTTTCTTGTAGGCCCCCTTCAGATACTGGAAGGTGACAACGAGGTCTGACTGGAGTCTTCCCTTCTCCAGGCTGAACAACCCCACCTCTCCCAGCCTGTCCTTGTAGGAGAAGGGTTCCAGTCCTAGAAACTGGAACAGTTTCATTATCGCCTTTTTTTTTTTCAGCTATGAGGCCAGAGCTCTAAGGGGCTACCCAAACTATACACTAAGAGAACCCAGCAGCCGCGTCCCAGCAGGAAGAACAGAGCAGCACCTGGCAGGTCTTCAGCAAAGCAAATCCTTACCCAGCTAAGCAACACGGGCAAGGTAGAAAGGAGAAGGCAGGTGACAGCTTTCCGGGTCCTACACCACGCAGATCAACCACGGGGCTTCCAACTCACAGAAGGCAGCAGCGCATCCTCTTCTTTTCTGTTGTCTGGAGATGAAAGGCTGAAGCAAGAGAGTCTCTTCAGAGGCTCCACAACACAACCAGCCAAGTCAAACAGGGCTGCAGCCAGAGGGAATCCGATCGTTTCAGCCGAGCGACTGTTTGAAGAGCCGCGCCGCTTCGCTACAAAGACAGGTTGAACGTCAGTAATTCCGAAGTCCGGCCCGAGTAGATCTTAAGCAAATAGAAAACAAAACGCTCCTTTTCCTTCACCGCCCCGGCGAGCTTAGATCTCCCATCCCTTCCAGAGCTCAAGCGAGCGAGCGTGTCCGCGCCCCGGTCACGACAGAGAGCGAGCGGAGCGGAGCGGCTCAGCTCAGATGAACCGATACCCCCCCGAGCTTGTCAGGACAAGTCGGCCTCCGTACGTTGCCGCTGACCTCAGGAGAATCCAGCAGTCACAGCTGGTAATTTTGGAAGCAAGGAAGCTGCTTGTGAACCGGTTATAAATAGCAAAGGAACTGGGGATATTTTCTCCCGCTGCCTGAGCAAACCCTTCGGAGCCAGTATCTGCCTCTCGTGCTGCTCTCACAATTCCAAAGGAGCAGGATATGGAGGAGAAAGGGATTGTTTGGGAAAGCTCAACCACCATAACTTTTATACCTTGGGGCAGGACAGGCTGCAAGTAAGGGCACTCCTCAGCACTTCTCTGGAAAAGGCGGGGGGTTGTGGGAGAAGCTCTGGGTGACTCAGCTCTTCACCTGCTCCTTTCTCCCCGTCACCATTTCACCAGTGTTAGAGGGGCGAGACACAGGGACTCGCTCGGCACACGGGATGGAAAAGTCAACAGCTCGATCACCTCTGATTTTTAAGGATTTCTCCACCATCGGTACGTTCCGTCGGAAAAATCGCTTTAGATTCTCAGCTAATCTGAGGGGCTCGGTTTCATTGTCGCTTGGGAAAAACAATTATTAAGCAAAAAAAACCCAAAACAACTTAAAAAGAGGCAAACAGAAATCAGTGCTTCTCTTCCAGCTTTCAAAGGACCCTTCTGCTCTCAGATCTGGTTGGACACAGGACTTCAGTTGCTGTAGTTTGTCTGTAGGTCACGCCCAGCACCCAAAGCACCATGTCCCAGCACTCCTTTGCTGCAAGCCAGTAAAACACGGTGGCTTTCCAGTCAGGGTGGGTTTCAGTATCCCTACCACTGAAAAATGTTCCCTGGCCCCAAGTCCAGTCGCTGGAATCCAGCTACTTTCACGCTCTTAAACTTTCTCACCGTCTTGAACACAGTGGCCACATCTGACCTGCCTAATGGGTTCAGTTCCTGCTTGTGCCAACTTCTGACTCCTGGCCAGGGACTGCGTGGATCAGTGGTAGCTGGTCGAGGCCACAGTTGGGTGGGTGAGTGATTTCCAGTGCCAAGGAGCATCCCCTTGTTCCCTGGTGACCAAGCTCCCAACCCTGAGCTCTGCAGCTTGGAGCAGAGCTCGGCCTCGACAGCCCATGGTGGGGGAAGAACTGGGAATCCTGATGTTACGCTGGTTCACAGGTATCATCTCGAAATCCAGGGTCAGTTTTGGGCCCCTCCCTCCTCCCACTTTTCCAACCAAAACAATTTCATGATTCTATGATTTCAAACCAAATAAACACCTCTGGAACACATGGGAAGTGTCATTACTTCAGCACGTATAAAGGAGACATCCAAGTGACAGGCAACTTCACGTCCCACTTTTTGAGGGGATAATACAAACCAGCAGAGCAGAAAGAAATCCAACACATCATTTATCAAAGAGGCAACAGAATTCGCTGTCAAAGGAGAGATTTCACAACAAGGACGCTTTTGGCATGGGCGGATTCCTGGCAAAACAACGGAGCAGCGCGAACGACGCACGAAGGGTTCTTTGCGCCGAGCGCCGAAAAGCTTTATAAAATTAGAGCAGCTTATGTTTAACAGCTCAAATGAAAAGGGAGGGAGGGAGGGAGGGAGGGAGGGATAGAGCGCTTCCCCCGTGCAGTTCTCTGGAAGCAGAGCTGATGATTGTACTCAGCGGGAAACGCGCTCCTCGCCGAGCACTCCCAGCACCTTCCCTCCCACTGAGCTGCCACTTGCAGAATTGGGGCTTTGCTTTCGTTCCTCTCCTCCCTCTCCTTTCCCCACGTGCTCTCCAGCCTCCCTTTGACACCGGCGGAGGGAAAGGCTGACGATGCCGCGGCAATTAGGCGATTCGAAGCTTCCCTGCCAGCTACTCGAAATGCAGGGCCGGGAAGCAGCAGGATTCTGCTGGTGACATTTGGACCGCAAATGAAGTCCCCAAGAGTAATAAACAAGCAGGTAAAGAAATCTGGAAAGAAATCATCCAGCACACCTCGTCTCCTTGGCCCTCATGAGATCCATATAAAATGTGTTAATGCATCTGATTATGATCTAAATTATGTACAGAGGCTCCTGCCAAGCGCTCCGTGAAGTTTCTTTGTTGTTAAGTTGGAAGCTGTTTAAGAATGGTCCAGTCATCACGTTTCAAATTAGATTTGGGAAAGGAAAAAACCCAACATTTTCCTACTTTATTGCTGGTTGAGGACAGGGGGTTGCCAGAGAAAGGCGATATGTGGTTCTTCTCTGCTGAAGAAAGAGCAGGAGAAGTGGTGACAGAACAGAAGAAGAGTCAGTTTATTACCTGTCCTTGTATCACAAGCAGAGCCGTGTGGATTTACTGTCCACAGACAGGCCAGAAACCGACTGCAGCTGCAGCTGGCTTTCTACACGTGGTCTTTTTCCGAAAGGGGGGGTAGAAATGTTCCTGTATGGTGAGAACCATTCCTGTCGCTCGCTCTGCCAGCAAACTGTGCTATTCGGAGGCAGGTAAGAAAGCTGGTTTTTCTCCAGTTCTCCCAACCAACATTAAAAAGAGATACAACCCCCCAGGCACACATTCAATACACACGAGTTTGGGAAAGCACCCCCAGTTTGACACAGCAAGCCTGACAACCTCACCTGGATTAAACTCCACCAACCCAACCTGTGCTTTGTCTTCTGCTGACGTCTGACCGAGGCTTCGCTGCACCATCAGCAGCTTTGGCTTCCACTGCATTGCTGGTTTCCCAAGTTAGAAGCGGAGCCAAGGTCACCTTGGTTAGAAGAAATGCTTTTAAAAAGGAGAGTTCCCATATATTAAAGGTCTTCCATCTATTCATTCTCTCCTTCCAACCACATGGATGTAGCAATAACGGTATAAACGTGGACTAAGCAGAGCCCTATGGAGGAGAGTGAGCTTACTGCAGAACCCCAGCATGGTGGGGCTTGGAAGGGCCCCCTGGAGTTCATCTGGTGCCACTCCTCTGCTCCAGCAGGGTCACCCAGAGCAGGGGGCCCAGCAGCGCAGGGTCCAGGCGCCTTGGGAATCTCTCCAGACAAGGAGACTCCCCAAGCTCTCTGGGCAGCCTGGGCCAGGCTCCAACCCCCTCCCACCAAACAAGTTGCTCCTCCCGCTCCCAGGGAACCTCCTGGCTTCCAGTCGGTGCCCGCTGCCCCTCGTCCTGGCGCTGGGCACCCCTGAGCAGAGTCTGGCCCCAGCCTCTCGCCCCCCGGGGGCCCTGGAGCTCTTGCTCAGCCTTGCTCAGCTCCCCTCTGGGGCTGCTCTTCTGCAGCTGAACAGCCCCAGGGCTCTGACAGAATAGCTCTTACATGGCTATTTTGCTCTATACATGCATATAAATACACACACACACACACACGTACATATCTATCCATCCACACGTATATATATGGCAGACAATTGCCCAGATCTCCTCTCAAGGTGCACAGCTCACCTTTGGTATAGGTCTTAACACTTCATACCCACAGAATCAGAGAATCATTTCAGTTGGAAAAGAACCGAAGATCATCAGGTCCAACCATTGCCTCATTCCTGCCAGAGCACCCCTGAGCCCTGTCCCTCAGCACCACAGCTCCACGCCTTGGAAACCCCTCCAGGGAGCAGGGGGACTCCAGCCCTGCCCTGGGCAGCCTGGCACACGCCTGGACAACCCCAAAGGGCAACAAATTCTTCCTCCTAAACCTCCTCTGGGGCAACTTGAGGCCACTTCCTCTTGTCCTGCCGCTTGTTCCTCGGGAGCAGAGCTGGACCCGTGCATCGTTGCATAACAGGTATTTTAAGGTATCAACCACACCCAGTGCCTCTGGAACGTCAAGACCCTCATTCAATAGACACAACCGTTGGACACAGTTACGACTGCTCCCCAGGCTGACGTTACAAGTTAAACACTCAAACCCCACATTTAAGCCAAACCTTTCTTGCTCAGTGTGAACCAAGCTTCTCTCCCACCTCCAAACACCTCGAGCGGGGCAGCAAGGAAAACAAAGCGCAGAGACCGAGGCAGATGTCAGGCCTAAACCTTGAACTGCCGCATCCTTGGCCAACCTTGGCCTAAAAACAAGACAATTATGTCGGCGACCAACGTAATTCAGCACAAGGATAACGACCGAACTCAGAAATCAGCGATGCAAAGCTCAGCCTGAGCCAGACCCGGCTATCAGCGGATCGGCGGGAAATGAGGGACCAGAGCTCCTGTTTCTAGCCACCAGGGTAACGTAGCGGCCTAAACAGCTAAAAAAAAAAAAGCTTTAATGTAGGATCACAGGCTGAACCCCAGCCAGCCAACAGCACCACTTGGAAAGAGAGTATTTATCGCTACGAAACACTGACTAAGAACACGGTAGGTGCTTGAAAATAAAGCCTTTGCTAAACAACCAGATTTTAATCTGAAATTCCGCACGTTGGGATTGTCTTCTGCTGCAGGTAAGACCGATTCTCTTACAGTGCATGTTGCTTTTCTCTCTTTCTTAAGACAAAAAAAAAAAAAAAAAAAAAAAAAAAAAAAGACGACTTTTCTCTTTTGGTTTAACTTTGAGGCAAGATGGAAGCCCACAGCCCGGCCTCAAAGCCGTGAGATCTTTTGAACTCCGAGTCAGCCGCGCTCCAGGGCTGCTCGGGCAGAAATCAAACAGGATTTACTCTTTCACTCCAACAAGGCAGAAAGAAAAGACCTCTGGGTGTACAGATCTGTGGTTGGGGGTGGGGAGAGAGCTAATAACAGGTTCAAAGGGAAATGAAAAAGAGGCAACTGAGAAGAGTGCCATTAGGGCTTGATTGCCGTGATCCCGTAAGCGAAACGTTGCCCTGCCCGGTTGGACTTCCTGTAGGAAATCACCGGCACGGTTTCCTAAGCCTGCCGGAAGCGCTTCAACCCAAGTCTGGGTGGAGCAGATGCTCCAAAGATGGCACACAAGGACACCACGGTGCTCCTGGAGAAATCTTCTGACAGCAGGTCAAACCAGGGGCTTGGCCTGGTGATGTGGCACTGGAGATACAGCTGGGATTTCATTACAGCTCGGTGGAGTCCAAAGGTGAAAGGGACCTCGAGAGTACCTGGGCTGCTTCTTGCGGATCATGGGGCTGCTACATTCCAAGTTCTCCTAAGAGCAGGAGTTCAATCTGGCAGCCAAATCCCGACACGAATAACGGCGATGGCTCCCAGTAACAATCCATGTGCTACTTTCACTCAAAAACCCAGGCTGCCAGAGCAGCTTTGTGTGGGTTTTGAGAGTCCTTCGGTGTCCTCGCATCCCTCTGCCAGGAGACGCCACTGCTGGGCAGAGTCAGAAGCAACTCTCTGCTCCAACCACTTCATAGAATCAGAGAATGGCAGGGGTTGGAAGGGACCTCTGGAGATCATCAAGTTCAACCGCCCTGCCAGAGCAGGATCACCCAGGGCACGACACACAGCAACAGATCCAGGGGGGGTTGGAAAGTCTCCAGAGAAGGAGACTCCACCACCTCTCTGGGCANTTATTCCTCCCCAGCTGCAGGACTCTACACTTGGCCTTAGTGAACTTCATGAGGTTCACTTCACTTCGCTATCGACACCTTTGCTCAATCCCAAATTGATCAGCGCTGTTGACCACACCCTGGGAGTTTCCTTGAAGGAGCTCAGCACCAGGCACAAAATCTCATCCTCTGGCTTGGCCACAGGAGGGAGAGGAACGCTGGAGAAGGAGCAACGTGCTGCTGGCAGCAAACTGCAGCCTCTGCAGTGAGTCTGCCTGCGGTTCCCAGTCAGCCCCGTGCCCCCACCGGAGCTGAGCATCGGCGCCCACGGACTAATCCTTACAGGGAGAACCTACCTTGGTGATGGAGCATTTGGGGGTAAGAATTGACCCAAGGAATGATGCTAAGGAAGAAAACTGTTCAGATCACCCAGGCAGCTTCGGAGCTGCGTGCAGGGCTTTGGATCCCGAGGCAGGCAGCCGCTGAGCCGGCGAGCTCGGAGCACCCGTGACATTCAACGCCGCTTTTAAAATCAGAATTTAAAGGGCTGAAATCAGAACATTGTGAAAAGCTGCTTCTTGATCCCCAGAGCTGCCAATAGAATCACGGGATCATAGACTGGTCGGGGTTGGAAAGGACCTCTGGAGATCATGGAGTCCAACTCCCCCTGCCAGATCAGGATCACTCAGGGCAGGCCACACAGGAACATCAGATTTAGCTAAAATTTTTCAGCAAATAATAGGTCATTAAATAAAAGAGTCGATGGCCAAAAAAATACAAGTAAGTGGCTGGATTAAGGCTCTGTGGCGACGCTGTAGTGGTGCTGCCCAACTTTTACAAGCTTTCTCCGCCTCAGCGTTACGTTAACTTGATTCCAGGGAGAAAGGAGAGTGTAGCTCGAAGGGTGCAGGGCTGTTTTGGTGGCTTTCTGTTCAAATACAGCAGAGAGGAGCAATCTAGTGCCAGGCTTTACCTGCTGCTCCTCGGCTCAGGCTCGTCCTGCATCACACATCGACTCCTTCGCTGCTTCTCTTCTGTTTCCCAGCGTTAATCTCAAGGGTTCTTCTCCTATTTAATAGAAAAAGAGAAACAAAAGCACGTGTAGGTGAGAAACATTACCCAGTGCCCAGGGGCAGCGGCCGAGAGAGGTGGTCTGTCAGCACATCAGCTAAAATCCCTCCTTCCAGAGCGTCTCCCAACAGCCGAGAGATTCACGACACAGTCGGTCTCAAGCCTGGGAGCTCTCACAGGCTGGACAATCTGGGCTGCTGGGGAGTCCTTGAGGCTGGAGGACAGGCACAGGATCAGGCCCAAGGCAAAGAACATCTCCTTGAGCACTCTGATGCCCACAGCCATGAGGCACATCCTTTATCCTGAGTGTTTCTCAGCACAGCAATGAAACCCACACTGGCCAAAACACCCCAAACAATGTTTTGATGACCTGGATTCCTGGTGCCAAGCCCCTTCCACTGCAAGAACACTAGGAAAATGAACTCTGAGCCTCCTCTACCTGAATTTCACAAAATCACAGAGTTGTTCTGGTTGAAAGAGACTTTTAAAATCAAGTCCCAGCGCTGCCCCAGCCCTGCCAGGGCACCCCTGAGCCCTGTCCCTCAGCACCACAGCTCCACGCCTTGGAAACCCCTCCAGGGAGCAGGGGGACTCCAGCCCTGCCCTGGGCAGCCTGGCACACGCCTGCACAACCCCAAAGGGCAACAAATTCTTCCTCAGCTCCAACTGAAACCTCCCCTGGGGCAACTCCAGGCCCCTTCCTCTTGTCCTGCTGCTTGTTCCTTGGGAGCAGAGCCCGACCCTCCCTGGCTCCAAGCTCCTGAATGTCAGGGAGTTGTGGAGAGCCAGAAGGTCTCCCCTGAGCCTCCTTTGCTCCAGGCTGAACAAGCCCAGCTCCCTCAGCCACTCCTCACAAGACTTACAAGACAGGAACTCACAATGACTGTCCATCTAGTTTCCTCCTGAGCTCAACGCCTCTCTTAGACAAACTCCTGCTGCAAACAACTCTCTGCTCGGAGCAGCTGAACACACAGAAAACCAAACCAAAATAAAACACCTTTTGGTACGTGAAGGCCGAGGCTTCGGGACTACCATTCGGCAGGCGACGCCTTTGCTGAAGGCGGCATTTCCTTTGGTTTCAGAACCAAGAGCTCTTGCTCACCAGGACCATCCACATCCCGCCTTCTCCCTCCTCCGCAGCCTTTCAGACAGTCCCACTTTTGGTGGCCGGTACAAGCAGAGCGTCCCGAGTCTCCCTCTTCCCACCCCTGCTCTCATCGACGCGTTCCACGCTCGCAGCCTTTCGCACAATCCCAGCTCTGCCGCCGCTCCCGGCAGGGAGCTGGTGCTGGGTGCTGCTGACGGGACTGGCAGCTGCTTTTCAAGACCATCTCCATCCTTTTCACTTTGTCTAGAAAAACACTTTCCAAGCGCCTACAGCTCCGGGCTACAAAGAAGGAAACTGAACATGAACACGGCTCGTCCCCCTCTCTTGGCGGCCTGTGGGACGTGGCACGTTTCCAGCTCCACGAGGCTACCAGATGTTTGCAGAGATGGGAAGGACCAGCCACGACCTCTCTATCCCTTGTTCCGCCTTGGAGCAGAGTTCTCCAGAAATCACAGATTCAGAAAATAGTAGGGGTTGGAAGGGACCTCGAAAGATCATGGAGCCCAACCCCCCTGCCAGAGCAGGAGCACCCAGGGCAGGCCACACAGCAACAGATCCAGGGGGGATTGGAAAGTCTCCAGTGAAGGAGACTCCACCACCTCTCTGGGCAGCCTGGGCCAGGCTCTGTCACCCTCACACCAAAGAAGTTTCTCCTCCTGTCAAGGTGGAGCCTCCTGGGTTCCAGCTTGTCCCCGTTATTCCTTGTCCTCTCCCAGGGCACCCCAGACAAGAGCCTGGCCCCTTCCACTTGACCCCCACCCCTCAGAGATTTCTAGACATGGATCCGATCCCCTCTCAGGCTTCTCTTCTCCAGACTCAACAGCCCCATTTCTCTCAGCCTTTCCTCACAGGAGAGATGTTCAAGTCCCAAATCACAAGTGAAGACGTTTCTCCAGAGCCACAGCTGAGGATCTCATTTCAACACGCCCTGTAAAATACACACTTCAACGCTCACACACATGATGAGATCCCAGCATCTGTACACAACCCTTGCGGGCTCAGCGAGCTCTGGAAATATTGTATCACAAGCTTTGTGTACACACAGTTCACAAAATAAAAATCCATATTGGATCATTTTTTTTATTTTTTTTTTTCCAAAGTCATTAACTGTTCTGGGTGCAAGAAACTCTGGACACTTGGGGCAAAGGATCCAGGAACACAAAGGGTGTGGAAATGAGATGCCCAAATTCACATCTGCGAAAGGAATGACTCTCCTAGGAGTTTAGTTAGTGGTTTTTTCATAGAATCATAGAATTGTTTTGGTTGGAAGAGATCTTAAAGATGATGGAATCCAACCATTAACCCATCCCTGTCAGGGCACCCCTGAGCCCTGTCCCTCAGCACCACAGCTCCACGCCTCAGAAACCCCTCCAGGGACCATGGGGACTCCAGCCCTGACCTGAGCAGTCTCTACCAGAGCTTGACAACCCTTTTGTGGAAAGAATTTTTAAGGCTTAATTCTCATTTCAGCTCTGAAAAATTCTAAGAGCGCTCGTGGGATAAAAGCAATCTCATGATAAAAGCCAAGCCCCTTCTCTACTAAACTGTACAACTTACATAAGGTAAAAATTCCAGCCTGTACTAATGACCTGATCAGAATGTAATATGAATCTAACAGCACAGCCCACCAGCACAGGCTCGCCTGAAAACGAACCTGGTTCCTCCCTCCTCCCCACCAGAGAAGCGGTGGCAAGTCGCTGCTATGACTTAATTTTATTTTTTTTATGAGTTTTCACAAGCCGGCGATGTCAAAAGGTTGCCCCAGTCAGTTAAGCTGCAGCTGTCAGCAGAAGTGAAGGACATTACGGGAGAGATTTTATTCCAGCTCTTTTATTGCTTGGCTCCTTGGAGTGATTCGAGCAGCTTAAGGATTTTTAGAGGTTCTGTCACCACAATATCTGGCCCTTAGCAAACTGCCATTTAAAAAAAAAAATAAATTAAAAAATAAAATACCCCCACAAAAAGATTAAAAAACTTCCAGCCTTTAAAGAAGCAGCTGGACCAGCAGAAGCTGTTCAAGAGTCAACGACTGCTGACTGCTCCTAAATCATTGCCTCGCTGGGACGAGTGACGTTCTCCACACTCGACAGAACCGGAGGTGGCTCCGTAACGGGTGGGAGAGGTTGAGTTTTTACAGTTCTGCCAAAAAAAAGGCACCTCCATGGCAGGGCTTTTCCCACCCTCACCAGCAGTGCCCTGGCACACACAAGAACGAGTTCCTCTAATTTGGAACGTACGCGGCTCTCCGAGGTGCTGCCGGCAACCGCGAGGGACCCAGCAGAAGCAGGCTGCGGTGGTCGCCTCCTCCAGACCCGGTCCCAAGAGACGGGAGAGGAGACATCAAATATCCCCAGAGTATTTCATAGAATCCCAGAAGGCTTTGGGTTAGAAGGGACCTCCAAGATCACCTTGTTCCAAGCCATAGGCAGGGACACCTCCCACTAGACCACGTTCCTCAAAGGTCCATGCAGCCTGGGCTTGAACATACCCAGGGATGGAGCATCCACAGCTTCCCTGGGCAACCTGGGCCAGGCTCTCACCACCCTCAGAGTGAAAAACTTCCTCCTAACTTCTAATCTGAATCTCCCCTCTTCCAGTTTGAAGCCATTACCCCCTATCCTATCACTTCAAGTCCTTGGAAAAAGTTCCTCCCCAGCTTCCCTGCAGGCCCCCTTTTGATCCTGAAAGGTTCCCAGAAGGTCTCCTTGGAGCCTTCTCTTCTGCAGGCTGAACAAGCCCAACTCTCCCAGCCTGGCCTCGTAGGAGAGTATTTGTTCCACCACACCCAGTGCTGCCCCATCAATCAAGTGCAGCTAAAGTGGCTTCCCTGCCGTGCCAGCCCCTGAAGGGGACAAGCAGAGGACTGGAGCCCATGGTGGCTGCCACAGACCCAGCTCAGCAAACCCTTCAACAGCGCTGGCAAAAGGAGAAATGTTTTGCCGATTCCCGAGACAGCAGGAGTCTGCTTTCTGTCCCAGCACCACCCCAGGGTTCTGCTGGACTCTTCTCTATGGATGACCAAAAAGTGATTTAACTCGCCATCGCCTTTTCCTTCAACTTGCACCCACAGACCAACCCAACTGCTTCTCCCAACTACACCAAGCTGGTGAGAGATGTTGGTCTTCACCCTCATCCAGCTGCCCCAAACGCTGTGGGGCTGGAGGGCAGGGAACATGCTGCTGTGAGGTACCTGCCGGCCGCTTGCCCATCAGAAGACTCGCTTCCGGATCCCATTATGAAAACTAACCTGGAGAAAGGGAGGGGGACATAATTTTGGGGGAGGACAGAAGGAATAGGGACGTTCTTGGTCAGAATAACGCGGTACTTGGGGCACCAGGCAAATCGTGTGACTGACTTCAAGCCCTGCTTCCCCAACGCTCCACCAAAGTCCTGAGGTGCTACCCACACAGCAGCAAGCCACAAAACACACGTGGAGCACCTCACCCCACCTCCTGGGGTGCCTGCAGCAAGGTGGGACTCCCAAAGCTGACCAACCCCTGCTGGAGGAGCACGTAGGGCTGTGCTTTATCTGCACCGCAGATCCCGATCCAGCCCCCGATCCCTGAGCAGAGGCAGATCTCGGAGATCTCGGTTACACCACCGAGTTGCAGCAAGAGTCCAACCCGCGCTGCCTGAGGCAAAAGTCAGCGTTATTTGGTGTCTCAAAGTGCCTCCACTACAAAGGTGAGGTTTCCTGCAGGAATTGATGCTCTAAAGATAATTTCTTTTTACTTGCAGAGACAGAAGCCTTGGCACAGCTTTAACAACCTCGAGTTGTTCCTGCACCAACGGCCTCAGCAACGCCATCGCTGTCACCTCAGGGATAAAACCGCCAGACACCGTGATCCTAAACCCAGCTGAGATGACGGAATCACCGAGCAGTTCGGGTTGGAAGAGACCTTTGAGGAGTATCTAGTCCAACACCCCTGCCACAGCCAGGACTATCCTTCACTAGATTACGTTGTTCTAAGCCCTGTCCAACCTGACCGGGAACAATTCCAGGGATGCAGCATCCACAGGTTCTCTGCGCAACCTGGGCCAGGCTCTCACCACCGTCAGCATAATAAAAAAACATCTCATGTCTAATCAAAACGTACCTGTTTTCAGTTTAAAACCACTGCCCCCTGGTAGTGTCACTACATATTTGGTAAAACATCCTTCTCTTTCTCATAAGACCTCTTTATTTTCTGAAAGGCCCCCAGAAGGTCTCCTTGGAGCCTTCTCTTCTGCAGGCTGCACAAGCCCAAGTCTCCCTGCCTGGCCTCCCAGCAGAGGGTTCCAGCCCTCCCAGCATTGCTGGGGCTCCTCTGGCCCCGCTCCACCAGCTCCCTGTCTCTCCTGGGCTGAGGACTCCCGAGCTGGAGCCAGCCCTGCAGGGGGGGTGTCCCCAGAGCCCTGGGAGCAGAGGGGCAGGATCCCCCCCTGGCCCTGCTGCCCACGCTGCTGGGGATGAGCCCAGGGGGCCAGGGGCTGCTGGGCTGCGAGCGCACGGGGCTGGCTCAGCTCCAGCTCCTCACCCCCAGCACCCCCGAGTCCTTCTCCTCAGGGCTCTCTCCAGCCCTTCACCCCCAGCCTGGGCTGATCCCAGGGGTTGCCCCAACCCAGGACCAGGACCTTGCCCTTGGCCTTGTTGAACCTCAAGAGGTTCACATGGGCCCACCTCTCAAGCCTGTCGAGATCCCTCTGGATGGCATCTCATACCTCTAATGAATTAGATGATGCTATATAGCAAGTATTGGAGAATGGGTCACTCTCAACTCCACTTGCTGTGGGTCTCTCCATGTCCCCCTTGGCACATGGGGCCACCACGCTAAGAGAGCTCCACCTTTGTCAGAGCAGGAGGCAAAGGACAGCCCTTTTGCCAGGCAACCACACCTAAGAGCCTGTGAAGACCCTCAAAACTTCCTTTGCAAAGTATGATCTTTGAAGCAGAGGGATGGCTCTTGTAGGTGGACTTGAAGATTTTTAAGTTTGGGAGCTTTTTTTTTTTTTTGAATGTGTTGAAAAAAAGTTTTTCAGGTCACCTTTGATGCAAAGAATCATCTAAAAGGAGGCAGCTGTCAGATGGTCTCCCAGCAAGGGAGTATCTGTTCCCTGGGCACAAACTCAGAGCCCTGTGAACTCCCTGTGCCTTCTTATTACATATGACATGTTTGTTCTCCAAGCCACATGGACACTCCTTTGATACGTTACCGTTTGGTGAGCTGCAGCTCCCAAAGGTCTCTCAGGATCACAGGGATCTGCCTGACGTGATGCATCCAGTGGATAAAGACCCCTCTAGCCTTTGAAACCAAAGTTTGCTGTCATGGTCTTTCCTAGAGAACATTAAAATTGAATTTTTTCTTTTCTCATCACTCCTCTCTTTCATCCTTGGTTGTTTTGTTAAGCAAACGCGGTGCCATTTGGCACAGCCGGAGCGCGATGCAGAGACGACGCTTACTGACATCTGCTGCTCACCCCACCAACAACCTCCAACTGGCCACGGAAGAAAAGCAAATGACAGTTGTCTGCCGCCCTGAGCCTCAACCACTCTGTGTCTGCAAGAACTGTTTTGAAAAACAAAATAGAAAATCTGCCCTCAACACCACATCGAGCCACTGAGCTTAGCACCCAGTGCTTAGCTCCTCTAGGACAGGAGCAACGGGCCTCAAGTTGCCCCAGGGGAGGTTGAGGTGGGAACTGAGGAAGAATTTGTTGCCCTTTGGGGTTGTGCAGGCGTGTGCCAGGCTGCCCAGGGCAGGGCTGGAGTCCCCCTGCTCCCTGGAGGGGTTTCCAAGGCGTGGAGCTGTGGTGCTGAGGGACAGGGCTCAGGGGTGCCCTGGCAGGGATGAGGGAAGGGTTGCACTCCATGATCCTAAAGGTCTCTCCCAACCATAATGATTCCATGATTCTATAAGGGCTGGAAATGGGGAAACTTCAGCATGGAGACGGCTGGAATACACAACACAGGGATTTGACTCGTCCTTACACGTCAGCAAAGAGCTGTGCTCTTACAAGACAAATGCCAACGTGGCACCATCTACAACATCTTGGGTGCAGGGCTGGAGGAGGGCAGCGAGAACAAAGGTCAAGGGAGGAAATTCTGCCCCTCTGCTCCCAGGGCTCTGG